>VKOC01017142.1:0-22309 GCA_009364415.1 Spea multiplicata
CCTTTGAAGTTCACCTACCTTCTGCTTGTAGAAGTCCAGCGGTGGGTGGTCTCTGTCTTTTTTTTTTTTTTAGTGGACCCGGAGGAGAGAGAGGCGCCGAGCGGTTGCTGAGGAATAAGTTCTCAGCAACCGTTCGGCACCTCCCACTCTTCTCCGCGAGGCCTCTGCTTGTCGCAGTGCCGGTATTTCACTGCCGAGCGCCGGATATGACATCATATACCGGCGCTCGGCTTGAAATGCCGGCACTGCGACAAGGCAGAGGCCTCGCGGAGAAGAGTGAGAGGCGCCGAACGGTTACTGAGAACTTATTCCTCAGGGACCGCTCGGCGCCTCTCTCTCCTCCGGGTCTATAAAAAAAAAAAAGACGGTGTTTCAAATTGGGGGGCACAGCATGATGTAGGGGGGGCCATGGCCCCCTCTGGCCCCCCCCTGCCGACGCCACTGGTGGTCACCCTGATGCCATCTGCTACTCTTTCTGTATAACTTAAATGTCGGTGTTCTTACATAAGTGTCTATATAACTGTACCTACACATTTTTCTCTGCCTATTAAGCTACTCACAGCTTCCATATCTCCAATGCATATTTTTATACCACATTACATTTTATTTATAGGGCATCTGATCTCATTCCCCAACTCTACTTACAGTCACTTCTCTACCTCCCCTTTCTCCCTATAACTCTCTGTGGGGCCTCTAACAATCCAATTATACTGCCAATAAAAATGTAATCAAGCAATAATGCACCCTCTTCTGTTTAATCAGCACTCCTATCAGACATGTGTATATTTAAAATGAAAGATGTGGGAGTAAGATGTAGGGCAAAAGTAATTTTAGAAAATATATACCATAGACTGAGCTCTCTGACCGTTCCACCACAGGAAACCAGAAAATAGGACTTTGAGTGTATTACTTTACAGTTAAATATGGTCTAGGATTGTTAATGTGAAAATCATTAAGATCAGTAGCCCTCTTCTATAACATGTTTTAACGTGTTAATTTTTTTGTCAAGTTTAATGTTATTGGTAATTTTCACTCCCTTATACTGCTTTAGAATGTCCGCTGTAATAATAAAATGTAATGCAATATAAGTGGTACGTATAGCTTTGAGTCCATCCCTACCAGCACAGGGTGGCTGTGCGAGTGAGTTTGTCACCCTCTTGCTATGTGTTTTAGTGCAAAAAGGGACTTCGACATCTGCCTTGTAAGTGTGCAGGGCCACCATCAGAAATCGTAGGGCTCAGAAAAAGAATAAAGACAGGGCCACCTGTCCTGTACCACCCCATGTTTCTCCTGCTGCCCCGCCCCATGCTTCTAAACTGCCCTGCCCCATGCTTGCAATTGAGCTACCAGGCTGTAAAGTTAGCTACTGGGCCACAGTCCCCAGAACGGGGCCAACTGGGTCTCAAATCAAGGGCCCAGACATTACATTGGGTATTGGGCAACGAGAGCCCAGACCAAGGTGGTGAGCCATAAGGGCCAATGAAAGCTTTTTGCATTTTCTTGTTTTTATTTCCCAACCTACCCCCCAGTTATGCACATTTGAGCCCAGATCTACCACACTGCCTCCCAGATATGCCACGTACCCCCAGATATGCCACTCTGCCCTCCCCACATATGCCTTATATCCCTTATATGCCACTCCGCCCTCCCCACATATGCCTTATACCCCAGACATGCCATTCCGCCCCCTCCCCACATATGCCTTATATACCCTATATGCCTAAAACCCTCAGATATTCCTAAAACCCCCAGATATGCCACTCTGCCCCCCAATATGCCACTCTGCCCCAGATATGTTCTCTGCCCCCCAAATATCCATTGTGCATCCCTGATAATGCCTTAAAACCCCCATGATATGCCACTCTGCCCCGATATGCCTTACACCCCCTATATGCCACTGGCCCCAAAATATGCCTTAGAACCCTATATACCACTGTGTGCCCTTGATATGGCCCCGGGATATGCCTTATACCCCCAGATATGCCCCTCTGCACCCCCAAATATGCCCTATAACTCCTTGATATGACACTCTGCCCCCCCTGATATGCCACAATGTGCGTAGACAACCTCTGCTTCTGGCCGGCAGTTTCGCTGGAGCTTCTATCACTGAGCACCAGAAGGTCATGTGACGCTGGTGCTCCATCATAGAAGCCCCAGTGGAAGTGCCGGCAGTAGCGGAGGATGTCCGTGCGATGTGCGCAGAAATCCTCTGCTACTGCCGGCACTTCCACCCCCCACCGTTTTACCAGCAGCGCTGTGGGGGATCTGGATCTTAGTGTTATTATCCAACCTCTATTTGAGGTCGGAATATAAGACGGAGAGTATTTTTCAGAGCATTTGCTGTGAAAAAACCCTCATCTTATTATCAGTAAAATGGATTCAACTAATCGATAATGAAATCTGCTGGCAACGATTTTCATTATCGATTAGTTGTTGCAGCCCTATATCAAACACATACACACTCATTCTTACACACACACTCCCCACACCACTCGTGCTAACACACACTCCATCCCACACCACTTACATATACATGCTCACACACACTTATACATAGACCATTATGGTCACATACACTTATACATACACATTCAGGGCCGTAACTAGAAACCACAAGATGCGAAAATTGCCCCTAAACAGCTTGTGAGTGCCATCTTTAAACCCCAAACTTGTGAGTGCCACATTTGCCCCAAGCAGGTTATCAGTGCCATCCTAACCCCCAAACAGCCTGGTTGTGCCATCATTGCCCCCAGCTTGTCAGTGCCCCCAAACAGCTTACCTCTGCCACATTTGCCCCAAAAAAGCCATACACTCTGGCACATATATGTAAACACACTTACATCACTTACATTAATTTACACACACTCATACTCACTAACAAACACGTACAGATTAATTCTAACACACAAACTTCTCACACCATTTACATATATATGCTCACACACAAACACTTTTACATATATACTTACAAACACTTATACATCCATGCTCACATACATACAAGCATATATACTACTTCCCTCCCTCCCTTGTGGGACTGACTCGGTCCAGGTCGGAAGGGCCCTTTCTAAACAATTTTGAAGCGTCACAAGACACGAAAAAGTTGTCGCAGTGGTTGCATGGGACCCCTAAGGAGACAGGCCCAGTTGCAGTAACTACACTGCCCCTGTAGTTACGCCACTGTTTTAAAGGAGTCATCAAGTCACTTATTGTTGTAAAAATATAAAGCTTTATTTGTCTTAGGTCTTGCCTTAGATGCAGGATTGATTATCCCATGCATGTTTAAATTCCCTCACAATATTAACCTCTACAACTTCTGTTGAAAAGCTATTTTGTTTATATACCTTGTATATTACATCTCAATGAGTTCATGGTATGAAATGCTAAACCACAGTTTAGCTAATAAAGCCCACAGTTTTTAGAGGGCTAGTATCGTTCTGGGGTTGTGTCTGAGGTAGAGCTTCTAAGTGAAGATTGTGCAATAAGAAGAGACAAATGTACCGTATTTGCTCGATTATAAGACGACCCCCCAAATCTGAATATTAATTTAAGAAAAAAAGAAAAAGCCTGAATATAAGACAACCCTATAGGAGGAAAAAGTTTTACCAAGTAAATGTTAATTCATGTAAACTATTGTTTAATAAAAAGCTGTGATTGAGAAAAATATTTTGGTTTTATTTCCTTCTATTTTCCAAACCTGCCCCCAGTTATGCACATCTGGCCCCAGAAATGCCTTATACCCCCTATATGCCACTGTGCCCCATGATAAGCCTTTTAACCCTCTATATGCCACTGTGCCCCATGCCTTTATGAACCCCCCTATGTGCCACTCTGCCTCCAGAAATGCCTTATACCCCTATATGCCACTCTGGCATTTAGAGGGTTAAAAGGCATATTATGGGGAAGAGTGGCATATAGGGAGGTTTAAGGCATTTCAGGAGGCAGAGTGGCGTATAGAGGGTTAAAAAGGCGTTTCTGGAGGCAGAGTGGCATTAAAAGGCATTTCACAGAGCACTCTGCCTCCAGAAATGCCTTATGCCCCCGTTTAACACTCCCTCCCCCTCCCTCCTCCGAACTTACCGGTACTTAAGTCCTCTGTCATGTAGCCGGTACTGAGTCCTCTGTCATGTGGCCGGGGCAGCGTGTAGTTGTCTACGCGATTCACGTAAATAACTTACGCTGCAGCCGCAAGGAGGTGTGACTAGCAGCGGGGGACGCAGACAACCCCCGCTGCTAGCCACACCTCCTTCCGGCTGCAGCGGAAGTTGTATCCTCAGCTGCACACCCGGGACTCAGAAGTACCGGTAAGTGGGGCGGGGGGGGGAGACAGGAGGAAAACCTCGTCTTATAATCGAGCAAATACGGTATATTTATGTGCGTAAGCAGGATTTTTTCCTAGGGGCAAAATATCCTCCCCACCTTTCCCCTCTTCTGCTCTAATACCCACTTACCTCATTGCCCTTTGTTGGCTCAGGAGAGGGGTTTCCTGGTGTGAGACAAATGTTAGTTCTCCATGAATAGGAAAATTATATGACCGTGGTGGTATTAGCTAACAGACCTCCATGTACCTGCTCAATGTGAGTTTAGTTTACAATAGCTGGGGTGGTAAAGATTAGCCACAACTACCCCAGTCTACAATACCTATGGCGTTCAACCAGTAATGGCTTCATGTATACCAAGGGGGCTGCAGTTATTGTGCAATGTAAGCAACCGCAACCCCGATCTATTACTACAAGTTCAGCCAGCAAAATGGCTGATGAATATTATTGTAGATGCAGTCAACAAACTGTTAGTGTTTGGATGGAAGACTTATTGTCTACAAGGCCAACCTACATTTACCAGCTATTATTACTACTATAGCTGGCAAAACATCATGGGAATTCCATGTGTAGTATATCATTCTGAAGTATTACAGAGTTTAAAAGGGACATAACGGCTTGAAACCAAAATAGGACACTTGGTAGCTTTTAGCAGTTGTGGTAACATTTGGCACTCAGCATGCTGTTACATTTGTCATGATGTTCAGCCAACCAAATGGATGGCTGAGGATCATGATGTGCATTCCACAGCAGCTGCAGTGCCAATCCATAATGATATAAAAACTAATCTTTGGCACTCCAGTTGTTGAGTACTCACTTTCCCTTGATGCATAACATACCAGATCGACTGCGAGTCATGGGAGCTGGAATATTAACTAACCCTAGCTGCAATGCATGTTTCATATAAAGCTACCTTGTGTCTGCAGCTTGCAAACTCTGTCTCTGTGTCTATGAAGAAGCAGCTACCGGAGTGAAGGTGAGGAGACCAACAAGAAGGAGAGCAGGCCAAATCAGCAGGGGGTATAAATAATTAAGTAAAATCCAGGTGTTTTTTCTGCCTCTATGTCTAGTTAACCTACTCTAAATTGTTTCCCTCCACTGCTGCTGCTGCAGTGGGCTCTTTGAATTTTCTGGGTGAGGGGCAAGTGTCCCCCTTTTGCCCCCTCAGACGCCCATGTATACAACGAATAGTTTGGTGCTTTGCTGTGGATGTGACTGGTTTACACAGAGGTGTGTCTGATAATGTGATGTTATGTCAGTATGTCACTACAATGAAATTCATAATCGAAAACAATTGAGCAACTTATATGTGAAGTAAGATTTGTATCTTAAGCATTGAGTAAAAAACTGTATTATTTATCATTCCGACAATGACTTCTGGCTGAATTCTGTCTCTTTCCTACACTAGGGACAGTAACTGTGCCAATGTTTCTACTGTCAGAGAGAGAAAGAGGTCAGCAGAAAGTGACTGTTGAAATGGTAAACACAGTTTCTTTGCTAAGATAACAATTGTGCAAACCCTACTTTTCATATAGATGTGGTTTGCTTAATCCATTTCTCAAGGGTTTAACATCACTTATCATATTGTGCAGTTTTCCTTCTTTTTTTTTTAAATGTTCTAGTTCACTATCTACTAGACAAACACCCGACTCATCATACTGACACTAACTAATGAAAGTCTACAGAAAAACAGACTTCATTAGATAAATAAAACTTCATAAGCATTGCCATAAGAATCATGTCTGTGTGGTATTTGGGCATGAAAAGTCACCCAAAGTATCATCAAATACATGACTGACAAAATTGGCAGTTTCCTGTACTATAAACAGCACCTTATTTAATACTCAAAGAAAAATGTGTAGGATTTCCCCTTTAATCAATGGCAATGTACAAACTATAGATTCTTATACATGGGTGTCACTACCAGGTCTTATTCTCAATAATTACAGCAAATGTGTGAAAAATGAATTTTGCATTTTGGTACCATGGGGCAAAAAGGAACATGCATGTTACTTAGTTACATAGTTATATAGGCTGAAAAAAGACATGCGTCCATCAAGTTCAGCCTTTCCTATATCTGTTAATTTGTTGCTGTTGATGTTCTTGCCCTGAACCCTGTGGCATGGAAGAGGTTACTGTGCAGGAGCAGTGGGTCCTTAGAGAGCGATTAAAGTAGTCTGTTAATGACTCAGAATTCAATGAACAATAGATTCTGCTATTTATCTCCATCTGTAAAAGAAGGCAGCGTGGGCAGCAGCAGGACTAGCCTTCTCTTCACAGGCAAGGCTATACCAAGACAAGCACAGAGTAGGCAGCAGCAGATAGCTAACCCTTCATATACCCTGTGCTTTACAATACCAAACACAAACTGCAATATCCCAGGTTAAACAGACACATTGCCATCATTTATACCCTGTTCTCCTCCATGTGTATGTTAAGTATCAGGCAGTAGAACTCATTTGTTTCACATATGGTTGCAGAACCAGCCTTTACCCTTCGTATGCCCAGCACACTAGTATGTGGATGCAAATACAAGGTTGCACAAGTACTGGTCTCTAAGTCACCGTTTCACAGTCTCAGTGAACGAAGTCAGCTTGTGCACTTCTTGTACTCAGCATTTACCAATCCTCTCATTCACAATGAAACGTGGCAGTGCCAAGCTCCCTGTTTTGTATGCAGGAGGTGAACAAAATACAGACTGACCTCTTGAGTAGAGCGAAGTCAATAAAAGGAAAGGCTATTGATTAAGGCTCAATTAATTATAATTGCAGATAAAAGCAGAGGTGGATATATTGATGTGGGAAATGCTAATGTACTCCACCCCCTCCTCATTGAACAATATAAGCATGTCAGGCACAGAGGGGATGTGTGTACTGATTGGAATATACACATTGTTTACTTGTTTGTACAGTCTGGTAACCAATTTGCTGCCAGACGTATTACAGATATTCAGCAGCCATAATGGTGCAGCTGAGTACCGTGACTGGATACAGTGCTGGTGCAGTCACAGGGTACAGACCATTATACCTCTTTTCAGTTGGTTTTGTATTATATCTTTTTTTCCTTCTCTCCATTTTTGTTTCATTCCCAACCATCTACCCCCAGTGTTCTGTTCCTCGTTATCACTCTGTGAGCCCCTTTGATTTCCCAAGGTAATCTCTCTCCTGCATTTTTCTCAAGCACTCCTCACTTCCTTTAAACCAGAAACAACTCCCAAATTCTTTTTCTATGCTTCTCGATTCCTTGAAAACGAGAGGCTGGGTTTAATATTTGCACTGGCAGCTACACAGCTTCTTTTTTCTACTGTAGCTTAAACCACTTCCTCTACCCAACTCTGTTTTCAGCCACTCTCGAATGGCTTAAAGCCTCTGGACACAATGTTCACACTTATTCAGGCATGTACAAGGCTTCCATTCACTGGAATGGCAGATGACTTGAATCTACCACATTAAGCGTGGCCTCCCTCCCTACAAAAAGAGTAGAGTGACCACCTGTCCTTATTTTTAGAAGATAGTGACCTTCAATACAGAGGCTAAAACCTCTTAAACCTAAAGAGTAGCATTGCCTGTATTTCTTTCAATCTCCCCTTCAATATTAATGACAATGGATGTAAGAAGAATTACCTATTTACAATATGTATATTATCCAAGACAACACCCTTTTTACAGTTTGCTACTGACATATGTATTTTTAAATAAACCATGTGTGTAGTAACATTATGGAATTTTAACATCTCATCATTCCTTACTTTGAATACAGTCTTATGTTAATTTTTTTAAAAAAAATGTAAAAATCCTGGTGTGGACCTAATGAGATATCACATAGGGGCCCTCCAAAACTTTTGATATGGTGTACTAGATCTATTTAAATTCATACAATGGGAAATTTTCCTTTCAACTTTTAGATTTTGTAGTCATCTGGTGCCATAAACTATGTGCCTATATCTCTTAAAAGTAATTAATGTTTCTCATTATTGGTATTATTGGGGACATTGATGTAACTACAAAACTTTGAGTAGACTGTACTCTCTCTTGTATGCTTAAATAAATTCGCTTTTGAAAGGAACTATTATGTGCCTCTTTTTTATGGACACCAATAAGGAACAGTTCAGCTATTATCTTATTAGTAACTTCGTAGAATTGTATCTGCTCACAAACCCTATTTATCACTGATGGTCTGATCCCAGGTCCAAAAAGATAGTTTTACACAATTTAGCCACCAGTATCTCCTGGTCTCCGAAAGCTCAAATGATGTCATCAATGAACCGGCAACTAATCAGAGCCATCCTACATCTGTAAAGCGGGAATAAATTGAATGCTTCTGGTATATAAAACTAGAACTACAAACTGTTGCTCTGTCTCATAGAAGAGATAAGGAAAATACTTTTTTTTCATTTACGATCATTACGATTTTATTTTTAAGGTCTCTATACATTTGAAATATTGCCAATATTGCACACTTAATCTTTTTAATCTGTATAAAAGTGGTAAATGCCTCTCATCAACATTATAGCTCAAAATGCATTTTTACAAGCTATAGACAGGCCTGGATTTATGTAACATTAAAGTGGCAACCGAACACTTCAAAAAATCGCCATAAGGGCAAAGGGGTGATCTAGTGATTTTGAAAAGAAAAAAAAATATATATATAAGGTGGGGAAAAGAATAACAATGTATTATTATTATGTCTAAATATAATTTAATTTTAATTTTAATGGGTTTATTTAATTTTATTTTAAAGTTATATTTATTATTATTTACTTTATTATATTTATTTATTTAATGTTGTAGTGCTACCCTACCCAGCTATACCTATGTGCACTAACATACCTAGTTTAGCTAAATTTGATGGAACAGGAAAAAAGCAGGACTGTCCCTGAAAGAGTTGGGTCTGTTGGCAGCTATGTGGATGGAAAAATGTTATTGGGTGAAGTGTGAGTTAATGCTAGTGAAGGCCAGGGCAAATAACAGGAGGAAAGGTCCTTGTGATTTGTGAATTGTACATGTGTGTGTTATGTGTTATGTCACTGTGTTATATGTGTTGTGTGTTATGTCATTGTGTTATTGTGTGTGTTATGTTTGGTAGGTTGTCAGATGGAAAAAAAGGAAATGGAAAAGGAAATGGAAAAGGCGAATGAGTGGGCAATTGGCGACCCACTCACCTGTTTCATGCCAGGACAAAGCATCCAAACAACTGTCAGTCCTAGACGTTTGGCAGCGGACTTCCAGAGCTCAGACACAAGGCCCTAGCGTATGCTGGCTACACCGGCGGAGGTAGCAGGCGTTGCCAAACCGCAAACAGATGCAGCCAGGGGGAGAAACTGCCCTTACCATTAGGGACATTTGAGGCATGACTCTAGCCAGGAAGGGAACTGGCAGAAAAGAGACGCTGGCACCACCACCAGCAGCAGCATTGGGAAAGGCGAATGAGTGGGCAATTGACGACCCTCACCTGTTCCACCCCAGAGCAAAGCATCCAAACATTAGGGACATTAGGGACATTTTGGGCATGACTCTAGCCAGGAAGCGAACTGGCAAAGAAGAGACGCTGGCACCACCACCAGCAGCATTGGGAAAGGCGAATGAGTGGGCAATTGACGACCCGCTCACCTGTACCACCCCAGAGCAAAGCATCCAAAGACTGTCAGTCTTAGGCGTTCGGGAGGGGACTTACAGAACTCAGACACTAGGCCCTAGCGTAAAGTGGCTACACCGGCGGAGGTAGCAGGCATTGCTACACCGCAAACAGACGCAGCCAGGGGGGAGAAGCTACCCTTACCATTAGGGACATTTGAGGCATGACACTAGCCAGGAAGGGAACTGGCAGAGAAGAAACGCTGGCACCACCACCAGCAGCAGCAGCATTGGGAAAGGTGAAAGAGTGGGCAATTGACGACCCGCTCACTTGTTTCACCCCAGGGCAAAGCATCCAAACAACTGTCAGTCCATGGCGTTTGGGAGCGGACTTCCAGAACACAGACACTAAGCCCTAGCATAAATTGGCTACACCGGCGGAGGTAGCAGACGTTGCCACACCGCAAACACGTGCAACCAGGGGGAGAAACTACCTTGAACATTAGAGAAAGAAAATTAACTTTCCAAGCTAAGAGCTGGGTAACCCAACTTGGGCAGATTGAATTTAAGAAAGGCAATCTGCTCCATCAGATGAGGTGCCATGCGTGAGCGCTGTGGACTCAGTATGTTTCCAGTCATAGAAAACACGCGCTCACTTTGAACAGTGGTTGGCGGACATGATAGAAGCTGCTGTGCAACCCATGAGAGTGCAGGCCACACACTCTTCTTTTCATCCCAGTAGCTAAGAGGATCAACATTAGGTGCAGAAGGAACTTCACAGAGGTAAAGTTTGACCATTTTGGCAGCACTACTCTCCTTTCTGCTGCTAGCTCTGTCAGATGGTCCAACTATACTCCCAAGTGCCTCTTCCCAAAACGCAGCTGCTCCACTCAGCTGTGTTGTGATGCTTGTGGCACTGCTGCTGATGCTGCTGCTAGGAGTAGCAGACCACATCATCTCTTCCTCCTCTTGCACCTCTCCCTCCTCGACAGCATTCCCATTTTACGCTGCCAGTCACGCACCTTGTTGACCAATTGCTCCCGGTAGCTACTGAGAACATTGAATTTCAAAGCTAGCTTTCCCTTAATTCTTGGATCACAAAGGCATGCTAGCATCATTTCGGGACTCTCTTCCAATGCGTTTGCGAAGGTGTACTTTTAGCAGATCCTTCATCTTCCTGACTATGGCTGCTACGTCAGGATGTAGAGTGCCACCTTGAACAGCCTCACGGTTTTCAAGGAACACATCCATCTTGCTGCCTAGATGGGAGAACACTGGGATTACCTGGGCCAGACTGGCAGTGTTTGAGCTTAAATTTTCAGTGGCATCCCTGAATGGTTTAAGGACTGCCACTAGCTGGGCGATGACTGTCCAATCCTCCCTATTCAATGGAAATGTAATCCCAATATTATGCTCTGAGGCAAGATTATGGATTGCCCTCTGCTGCTCCAAAATCCTCTCCAGCATGTCTAACGTGTTCCACCGTGTACTGACATCCTGACGTAGGCAGTGTACGGGAAGACCTGACCTCTCTTGCTCTTCCCTCAAAAGTTGGCTAGCCTTAACACTATGATGAAAGTGCCCAGCGATCTTTCTGCAGCGGGACAGAACTACTGCTGCTACATTAGTTCCTTCTGACATTGCTGCCTTCACTATGATGTGGGCTGCACAGCGCACACCAACAATATGACCATCTTGCAGCCTCTGCCTCTGCTCCCACCCAAAGGCTAAACATTTTCCTCATAGCATGCAGAATATTTTGGGAAGTGTGCTTTTCATCCATCACTTCTGCATGGAGAAGGAATGATCGGTAGCCTGCTGCAGCAGCTTCCTTGGGCACACCGGGCTGCCACCAGTGTGCTGTCAAAGAAAGAAAGGCATGCTGCCCCACTAGGTGCACTACACAAATCTGTTGTGAAATGAACAGACTGACCAGCAGCCTTGGAAAGCTCCTCTTTCACTGCTGAAACACAGGACCGATACAATGAGGGGACAATGTTCCTGATGAAAGTGGAACGTGACGGAACTGTATATTGTGGAGCCACAGCCGCCATCAATTGTTTGAAAGGCTCCCCTTCGATCATAGAGAAGGATGCCCCTCCAACAGCAATGAACTGACCAATAAGTCGCGTTACTTTATTGGCCTGCTGTTTGGGCATTGTTCTCTTGGAGTGGAATGCCACAAATTGTTCCAGGGTGGGCTGGACATGCAGTGCTCCAACCTGCCTTGGTCTCTGGCTGCCAGCACTAGCTGCTGCTGCTGCTATTGGCTCGGAAGCAGCTGTTGGGGTTTTTCCACGGCCACCAGCTATGCTGCCTGCACTAAGTTTTACTTCTGCATCTTTCCCCAATAGCACAGCGTTGTGTTGAGTGCTGAGGTGATACTTCATGCTAGCACTGGTAAAATGGCCAGACACTTTCCCTCTGCTTATTAGCTTCCCACAATGTTTGCACTTTCCATAGCGCCCTTCTTTTTCAAATTGGGGCGCGCATAGCCTTGGAGTGTGCCTTGGGTGCTGCTTCTACTGCTCGGGGTGGATGAACAGAGGCAGAACTAGTGGTGGCACTGGTGGTAACAGTAATGGCCATAGTGGGACTGCTAATTGCTTTAACTCAAGATTTGGTAGGTTTTGCTGCTGCTGGTGGTGGTGATGATCGTAGTGGAGAAGGTGGAGGCTCAGGGGAAAATTGTGCACTAGTCATTTGGACACTGCTCCCTGAGGAATCTGATTCCTGATCACTCACCTCCTCTACTTCCTCTGGCTCATAGTCTAGTTCTTCATTAGCCAGATCAAATGTAATTCCTGCTAGGAATCTTCGATTCTTCGTGGTTGTGAGTCTTCGTCTTCTCTTACGTTTTGCCCCCACTGTATTCTCTTCGGCGTGTCTTCGGAATGAACAAAAAAACCGGCCTCTTCGTGCTCGTTTCCATGTTCGCCCGAAGATGAATGCGCAAGTCTAGTAGGAACCCCTTTAAGGATGCTTAACCTCAACAATGATAGAACATATGGCATCCCCCGTCTTTTAGAAATGGTGATTTAAGAATGCTGATCGTAATAATTCAGAATACTCCCTACCTAATACTGCATTCCATAGTTTTAATAATAAAACTAATGAGTTTGAAACATATACTTCATTCATCATCAAAATGAGCCTATAGTGTGTTGTAGTGTAAGTATCCCTTACATAGTCCTGAAAGAGACCTAAACTTTTTTAAAACAGAAAATGAGTGCACAAAGAATCCCTCTTTTTTTGCCTTGACAAGGGTTTCTGCTTAGCCATTGTCATGCTCCTGTGATTAACTGACTGCTCCCATCTTCATCGCATCTGCACTAGGTGCAGTAGCAATGAGTAGTAGTAGTAATAGTAGCTGTCAACAGATGTGCAGCGGTATTCGAGTGGTGTAAGAATTGGACTCAGACACTTGAAAGGTAAGCATAAGTGAGTGTGTAAAAATGAGGGGTTTTTGCCAGGGGCAAAAGCCATTTATTTACCAGTAACCCCTTATTGATCTTAATCTGACACTGGGAGAGGAGCGCAAGTTCCTTTTTTAATTTTTTTTTAACCCCTTTGTGACAAAGGCTGATTCTATTTTTTGTACCCGTCGTGACAATGGCTGTTTTATCGTTTCTGCGGTGTTTGTGTTTAGCTGTAATTTTCTCTTAACCCATTTACTAAACCCACACAAGTTATATATTGTTTTTTTCAGGACAAGAAGGGCTTTCTTCAGACACCATAATTTTTTTCATATGATGTAATTTCCTATAATAAAAATAATAAAATATGACGAAAAATTGAAAAAAAAAACACATTTTCTCACTTTTATTTGAAAAATCTTTTATTCATCATAAAAAACTACTGAAAAAACCTGCTAAATAGATTCTATTATTTGTCCCGAGTTTAGAAATACCCAATGTTTTTATGTTTTTTTGCTTTCTTCTACACGTTATGGGGCAATAAGTACAAGTAGCGTTTTGCTAATTCAAAACCATTTTTCTCTGAATCTGGTAATTCTGTCTCCATGTGGTATTTGGGGCATCTTTGAAGCCAGCAAATTAAATTTACCCCACCAAACCATATATTTTTGAAAACTAGACACCCCAGGGTATTTTAGATGCTGATAGTTTAACCCTTTCCATGCACTAATCCTACCACCAACCCTTGTCAAAGTTTGTGATTATACCGTATTTGCTCGATTATAAGACGACCCCCCAAAATCAAAATATTAATTTAGGAAAAAAAAATAAAAAGCCTGAATATAAGACGACCCTATAGGGAAAATGTTTTACTGGTAAATATTAATTAATGTAAACTATTTTTTCATATTTAATAAAAGCTATGATTGAGAAAAATATATTTTTAATTTCCTTTTATTTGCCAACCTGCCCCTCCCCAGTTATGCACATCTGCCCCCAGGCTTGCCACTCTGCCCCATGATGTGCCTTTTAACCCCCTATATGCCCCTCTGCCCCATGATATGCCTTATACCCCTATATGCCACTCTGGCATATAGGGGGTTAAAAAGCATATCATGGGGCTGAGTGGCATATAGGGGCTTAAAATGCATTTCTGGAGGTATATATATATATACCTCCAGAAATGCATTTTAATCCCCTATATGCCACTCAGCCCCATGATATGCCTTTAACCCAGCATGTACTGGCTGCCTTGGCTTGATAGGAGTGTGATTGCTGTTAGCAGTTTTATATATATATTTATATATAACTGCTAACAGCAATCACACTCCTATCAAGCCAAGGCAGCCAGTACATGCTGGAACCTGGGGATGATGGGAGTGTGAGTACAGCCTCCCTATGTCATGCTACCACCCCCACCCCCCCTTACACATCCATGCTATCACACACACACACTCATTCACAAACATTTAAATACTCATTCATTCCATTAATCACACATACTTTACACATTAAACACACATACTTACCCAAAAACCCTCCCCCACCCCCTTACCTGAACTGCAGATCTCCCACTCGCAGACTTCTGCAGGGGACCGGCTGTGTGAGCAACTTCTCTGGCCCCGCCCCCAGAGAAGGGAGGGGGGGAGGCAGTGCTGCTAGCTTCCTGTTTTCCGGCTGCAGAAGAGACGCTGCTCGCGACCGAAGCACCGGTGAGCAGCCTGGCCCCAGCAGACATCTTTGAGGTCTGATTACAAGACGACCTCGATTATAAGACGAGGGGTATTTTTCAGAGCATTTGCTCTGAAAAAAACCTCGTCTTATAATCGAGCAAATACGGTATATATATATATTGGCAGCAGGGTCTAATACTAAAGAAACTGCCAGTTCAGCTATCATAGCCTTTACTTCAAAGAGATAGATATTATAGAGGTACATATTATGTAGTTAAAAATGCATGTCTAACGCACATATATATGATGTCCTGATGAAAGTCAGCAATGACTGAAACGTCGACTCAGAGGAAGGTTCGCATCGACGCGCCACGCCCACAACGCGCCTGTAACTATGAGCGAGCCGCCGTGTCGGTGTCACTCATAGTGTTATGAGCGAGCTGCCGCGACTCATTCGTGGGGCTCGACTACCCCAGCATCTGCCGGTGTGGCACACCGGCGGCACTCGCAGGTGTAGCACACTCAGATGCCGTTTGTTGTTTGTTTATCGCGCCAACGCCATTAGTGTGCACCGGTCGCGATGATGTCACACATGTCTCATTGGTTAATTGTGTTTGTTTTCCCGCCCTTGTTCTTATTTAAACCTCCTGTCCCATTACTGCAGTGCCCGTTCAAAGAGTCACTTGCGTGTATCTCTGGGTTATTGTTCGTTTGTTGCTGATTGATCTACGTGAACCTGACCTTGGCTTTGTTTCCTGACTTCGATTCTGTGCTGCCTGCCCCAACCTTGGCTTTGTTTACCGGCCTTAATCCTGTGCTGCCTGCCCCGACCTTGGCTTATATATCGACATTGCTCCTGTGCTGCCTGCCCCGACCGTGGAATATCCTGACTACGTTCTCTCTGCCTATACCTTTTGTGCTGTACTACGCTACCGTCTCTGCATAGTGGGTGCATCATACGTGTTGTCCTCGGTCCCGCATAAAACTGTGTGTGTGATCTCATAGTATGTTCCTGAATGGCAGAAATAAAATGTGGTCACTCTATTTGCGCCTGACGCCAGCATGCACTGCTGTGGTTGTATGAACAAACACAGAGGAGAGTACTTGTATTTACCCTATTAGCTGGGTTCAGCAATAAACCCAATAGTGCAAAGTTTATGGAGATACAGAAACCTGCTAAAGAGACTTGAGTCAGGGCCCTTCTTAGCACCAGGCATCCCAGGCAGCTGCCTGAATCACTGCTGGGCAGTGGCATATTCCTCGTGGGTAGACAGGTCCATATTGGCGCTGCACTATTAACACCAAAATACTTGTGTCTCTCTTTCCTACCTTCTAAGACCTCAGAGGGTTTGGAGAATATGTAATAATATAGTGCTATCTAAACTTAATAAGATAAATAAGGAGCCCCAAGGAGAATTGTTATCTGAGGTGTCAATTCTGCCAGGACTAGCCCTGACTTGATCGATTTGGCGACAAGGCACAAAGCAAAATATGTTTTTGGAACAAGCAGGAGATAATTTACAGGAATGTCTATATAAATATATACATAGCTGTGATCAAAAGTTTGCATACCCATGTTGGACTCGTAATATATGTACCATTTTTAAAGAAAACATGAGTGAGCAGGCAAAACATATTTATTTGATTTCTTATGGGATTCATATTCAAGTGAAGGTTATATCAGAATGGCACAAAGAAAAAATTAAATGACCCCTGTCCAAAAGTTTGCATACCCTTAGTTCCTAATACTATGTATTGCCCCCTTTACCATCAATGACAGCAAGTAGTCTTTTGTAACAGTTGTTTATAGCGAAACCAAATTCTTGCAGGTGGCATAGCTGCCCATTCGTCATGGCAAAACGCCTCCAGGCCATGCAAAGTTTGTGATGGCCACTCCAGAACCTTCACCTTTTTTTGCTGTAACCACTAGAGGGCCAAGTTGGCCTTGTGCTTAGGATCATTGCCGTGTTGGAAAGTCCAAGAGTGTCCCATGTGCAGCTTTCACGCGGAAGAATGCATATTGTCTGCAAGTATTTTCTAATAACATGCTGCATTTACCTTGTGATTAATTTTCACAAGATTGCTTGTGCCTTTAGAGCTCACACCCCCCAAAACATCAGTGAGCCACCATCATGTTTTACAGTTGGCATGGTATTCTTTTCACTATAGGCCTTGTTGACCCTTCTCCAAACATAGGGATTATGGTTGTTACCATAAAGCTCTATTTTGGGCTCGCCACTCCAAATTACGGTGTGCCAGAAGCTGTGAGGCGTTTATTGTCGAGCATATTATAACTGGGCTTTTTTTGTGGCATTGGCGCAGTAAAAGCTTCTTTCTGGCAACTCGACCATGCAGCTTATTTTTGTTCAAGTATCGTCGTATTGTGCTCATTGAAATAACCACACCGCCTTTTTCCAGAGCTGCATTTCAAGGCTTTTGATATACTTTTTATATCATTTTCTAGCTTTATAAAATTCCATTGCCTTGTTACGCAGGTCTTTTGACAGTTCTTTTCTGCTCCCCATGGTTCAGTATGTCGCCTGCTCAGTGCATCCATGTGAGAGCTAACAAACTCATTGCCTTTTTATACACAGACACTAATTGCACTTTTAAAAGCTGTGGAAAAATCATCTTTAATTGCTGTTTTAACCTGTGTATGGCACCTTGTGTGTCTGTAACAAGGCCACACATTCAAGGGTATGTAAACTTTCAGCAGGTGTTTTGAAATTATTGTGCTTTGTATGTTAGAGCAAATTATTCTAGAAATGCAGTGGAAGGCTTTTTTGAATGATAGTACACTTAAAGCAAACATTTTGGTAAGACATACACTCACTGCCCTGTTTATTAGGTACACCTTGCTAGTACAAGCTTGGACCCCCTTTTGCCTTCAGAAGTGCCTTCATTCTTCATGGCAAACTTTCTACAAGGTGCTGGAAATACTCATCAGAAATTTTGGTCCATATGGAAATGATGGCATCCAGCAGTTGCTGCACATACATGATGCGAATCTCCCGTTCCACCACATCCCAACGGTGCTCTATTGGATTGAGATCTGGTGACTGTGGAGGCTATTGGAGCACAGTGAACCCATTATCGTGTTCAAGAAACCAGTTTGAGAGGATATGAGTTTTGTGACATGGTGCATTATCTGTTTGGAAGTACACTGTGGTCATAAAGGGATGGACATGGTCAGCAACAATAGTCAGGTAGGCTGTCATCTTAAAAAGATGCTCAGTTGGTACTAAGGGGCCCAAAGTGTGCCAAGAAAATGTCCCCCAAACCATTACACTGCTACCACCAGCCCAAACCGTTGATACAAGACAGGATGGATCAATGCTTTCATGTTGTTTACACCAAAGTCTGACCCTGCCATCTGAATGTTGCAGCTGGAATCGAGACTCAACAGACCAGGCAACGTTCTTCCCGTCTTCAATTGTCCAATTTTGGTGATCCTGTGCGAATTGTAGCCTCAGTTTCCTGTTCTTAGCTGACAGGTGTGGCACCAGGTGTGGTCTTCTGTTGCTGTGGCCCATTTGCTGCAAGGTGTGACGTGTTATGCGTTTAGCGATTGTATGCTGCATACCTTGGTTGTAAGAAGTGGTCATTTGAGTTACTGTTTCCTTTCTGTCATCTCGAACCAGTCTGCTTATTCTCCTCTGACCTCTAACATGAGCAAGGCATGTGACTGGCTGATTAGCTATTTGAACAGGTGTATCTAATAAAGTGGCAAGTGAGTGTATATGGGAGCCTGTAAAATGTGTATTCTAGATTACCCTGAAGTCCTCTTCAACTTCTCTGCTTCAGAACGCCAGATTATATAACTTGCCAACTGGGACCTTGCAGGCTGTCATGTATAGTTCAATTAATTCCCTTCTATTGATCTGAGAGTGGTTGGATTTCTGTTACAACATGTTCCCTCAATAAAGTTTCCATTAGTTTCAAGCAAACTGATGGTGCCTTAAAGCCTGAATGTTTTCATACCAGTGCCTACGCAAGGTACAAAGTGCTGATTTCAGCAACGCTTTGCAATGTTGACAACATAGTTCCTGGCCAGGTAAAAACGTCATTGTATTTGCTTGTAACCCCACTAGGGGCTCACATATTACTGAGCATGCTTCTGACTTTGTGTTCACAGGAATCTGTGTTTAATCAGATGCTATTTGCTAGGGCACAGTGCTTGATCCTATGGTGATCACCTACATATTTCTATGTTCCTCCTCCTGGAATGATCTTTCATCAGTGTTTGATGGAGGTATGATATACTGTACATTGCAAGCAAATAGTTGAAAGACTTGAAAGGAGGTAGCTGAGATAATAACATTGTACTGTACTGGGTCCAAAAATGGGATATTCTATTCTAGACCCATGTAAAACAGTCATTCAAAGTATCAGAGGAGACTATGCAAATTTTGCTTAGTGAGTTCATTTTCTCCAATTCATCAACAGTTTCTTGTTTTCCTGTATACGCTATTCTGTTGTAGAGAATTGTTTACACTCATACCCACTTGAATGCAACATCAAAGCACATGTGTATGCTGTAGCCATCTGAAGTCATCCTTGTGAGTGCCCGATATGGCACCACATCTGGCACTTATGATACAGCTGCGCTGGACATGCCATGGCTTCACCGATATTCCAGACCACCTGTGAATGCTGCCTCTCCTGAAAAAAGATAGGCAAGTTGGGGGTATTATAGGGTCTAGGGTAACATAGTTGGGACCAAAGGGGGCATGACAGGTGCTGGCGGATAGGACACAGGGTAGTGGTGAAAATTCAGTGTGCTGGGGGCATGACAAAGGCAGGCAGGGGCAACGTATGGGCTAGTGGGGACAGTCAGGGTATGGAGGGGACAGGGCAGGGCCTGAAGGGACATGACAAGGGCTGATGAACACATTTCTAAACAAATACTTATTCCCTATACTCAAACTATACAGTGTTAAATAAGAAATCAATATTGATCATAATAATATGTCCATAAGCACTAAAATGAATTAGTATTTATAAAAAATTGAGGCTACTGCACTAAAGTTCCATATAGTGTTATGTGTTTAAACTTGTTTTGTTATTATTGCTTTTATTAAATTGATCACTTGGTCAAATTCACCCATTCCTTACTTATAGATTCCCTTACCACATCATGTGTTTTTCTTCAAGTTTTCCATATTCAATGTTTTCTTACACTCACATTTTCCTCTCCCTCATCGCTTTCCTGTTAAATATTTCAGTACGTTTTCTTTCACCCTTCTCACCGTAGTAGTCATTCATTATCTCTCAGAAACCATAGTCACTGAATCATTTTATAAGCATTTTTATTCCCTGCCCCTCTCTCAAAGAGGTCTACCGAGGTAACTATCAGCTTCCTTAATTATCTGTTTTGAAAGTTTAAGATGTCTTCTTTCAGGAATGCTGTGGAACTATTAAATGTCTTTCATTTTACGGAGCCCAAGTACTTTGAAGTTGATGTAAATTATTAATGTTAGGCTTAACATCACAGACATTTTGCCACAGGATGGACATGGGCGTTGGATGAGATCCCATAAATATGGCTGTGCAGATACTTGTTTAAGGGATTATTTTTCTTCTCAGTACAGAAATGATGTAGTGTTAAAAGATTACTATTGCTCATTTTAGACAATAAAACATGGTTTGCATCTGATAAAGATTCCTCTGGAGTTTTCAGTGTCTTTTTCTTTTGTGTGCAACACACTTTTTATTCACCTAGTTTATTAAAAGTACCCATTGTTTGTTGCTTTTTTTTTTGAGGTGTTTTATTTAATCATTTGAGTGCCAACCATGTTCGTGAAGTGGTTGTAAAGTAGACCTCAGGGGGCAACTGCATATATATATCACGCATGGCAGCAATTGCCCCCCGAACCAAGCCGCCCCAAAATCTAAACTAAACAGCCGTGTGGCCGCTCACTGATGTGACCGATGCAGCGCGTCTTCAATGCAGGGCAAGAAAATAGTAACGTTACACAAATACCCTAAACTAGGTGCCTTTATAGTCAGCTTCATAGGGGGCCAGCATTCAAATAGAAACAACCAAATAGCAAAACAAATACACACACATTAATAATATTAGGCATATTTTTTAACCATTTCTGCTATTTAAATCAAGTCTGCCCCCCTTTACCCTTCTTTTCCTTCTGTCATGACCAGAAAGAGTTATCAACATGGCAGGCTGCATAAAGTAATACTGTTTGATACCCTGTCAACAAAATTCTTCAAAGACTACAAGCCTTCTCAAATTCGCACAAATCTCTGTTACTTTATACAGGCAGAGTTTACTTGCAGTAGTACATATCACCCAGTAAGCTTCCTAGGCATAATATAAAATTATATAAACCGTGTGAGAGTAATATAAAGCGAGTGGAAAGACTTATGGGATCTGAGTAACCTCTGTAAGGATGCAGGTTCCATTTGTATATGGACAATTTTGAGTATTTACTGACCTGTTGTACAAAAAAAAATGAAATCGGATTGGGTGAAGAAAAGCATCTTTTGGTGATGAATCAATTGTGGATACCCTTCAGCACTGAGGTCTGATGAATTGCTGATCTTTGCTGATATTGGTTGGTATTGGTTGGTAGCCCCCCAAGTAAGCCTAATGCCTCTGGTCAATGCCTACCTTGTGGAACTACCACTAACTAGCCAGTTCCCTGCTATAGTCCCCAGTTTATCCTCTTCCCCGGTTAACCTCTTATTTGAAGTCTACTGCATAGTTCCCTGCCAATAAGGAAACTGCCGTGCTGTTCACACAGTGCTGTAGTTAGTTAAATAGAACCATAGTACCATACAGTAATAAAAATCAAGGGAGCTGTATATATTTTAATTTTCTTTATCCACCAATTTAAACAATATAAACCACCATTTTCTGTGCTCATTTTGTGTAATGAAAAGTTTATATTATTCATCAGTAAAGGTTTTTTGAAATTAAAAAATGTAACAAAGTTGGAATGAGTAGAATAAATGTAATTCGGCTACAATATAATAAGTTCCACCCACAAATGTAGTTCCCTAAAATAAAGATTAGATATATTTGTTCAGCGATATAAGTGCCTTCCATGCTTTTCACATCCTGTGTATGATGTAAAGGGTGGAAATTGATACTTACATCCTAAAAGGTACAAAATGGGCAGCACATCCTAACCAGGGGCGTAACTAGAAACCTCAGGGCCCCGGTGCGAGAATCTGTTAAGGGCCCCCCGGGCCCCCCCACCCCCAACCCATCTATCCCTTTCTCACAATCTCCCCTCTACTTCCCTAACCCCCCTTCTCACAATCTCCCCTCTTCCTCCCTAACCCTCCTTCTCAGGATCTCCCCTCTC
>VKOC01017143.1:0-62131 GCA_009364415.1 Spea multiplicata
GTATATATGTGTGGTTTGGTATATATGTGTGGATTAGTATATACGTGTGGATTGGTATATGTGTGTGGATTGTTGTATATGTGTGTGGATTGGTATACGTGTGTGGATTGGTATGCGTGTGGAGTGGTATATGTGTGTGGATGAGTATGTGTGTGGATGAGTATGTGTGTGGATTGGTATGTGTGTGGATTGGTATATGTGTGGATTGGTATATGTGTGAGAGTGATGGGTGTTATGCTGTACCCTTTCCAATGTCTTTTTCATGATCTAATTATGCTCAAAAAGTACATCATAACTCCCATCACTCTATACTGTTCCATACAGTGGCAGAGCTGGGAGGCAGAGGCCTTGCCCCCCACCGCAGGACTCCTGAAAGGTAAGTGAACTTCAAAGAGGGAGAGGGTAGATAGTTAGGAGGGGGTAAATAGGGAGAAGGGAGTGAGACAGGGGAAAGGGGGTAGATAGGGAGAAGGGAGTGAGAAGGGGTGGATAGGGGAGAAGGGAGGGAGAAGGGGTAGATAGGGCAGAAGGGAGTGAGAAGGGGTAGATAGGGCAATCATACTCCTATCATGCCAAGTCTGCGAGTACATCCTGGAATCTGGATATGCCTGGGCATGATAGGAATGTGATTGCTGTTCCGGCGCTCAGCTGTGAAGCGCGCATCACGGGAAGACGGACGCCTCCCGCTCCCACTGCAGGACTCAACAAGGTAAGTAAGGGGAAGGGGCAGAGGTGGTAGATAGTGATACAGGGGGATAGATAGTGAGAAAGGGGAGTTTTGTTACAAGTTTTTATTCCTTTTTTGGGATGGGGGGGGGCGCCAGAGGAGAGTCCGCACAGGGCGCCAGAACACCTAAGGCCGGCTCTGCATGTGTATCTGTGGTTTGTGTACCTTTGCCCTCCTACCCTGAAGCATCTGAGGAGTTCATTTCCTCTCTCCCCATGTCCCAGTTAATATGTCTTATCCTTGCTTAAAGGAGAAGCGTCCGAGGATTCTGGCTCCTCACTCCATCACCTGTGTTCCTCGCCTTGTTCCCTGTCCTGTGTTGTGCCCTGTATCATGTATGTCTGGTCTGGTTATGTTTCTTGCTTGGTCTCCCTGCCCCTGGGTGCTGGGCAAGTCCTGTAAGTGTAATGTGGGTGCTAGTCCAAGTCCCCTGAGTGCAATCTGGGTGCTGGGGCAAGTCCATGTGCACAATGTTGGTGGTGGGCAAGTCCTATGTGTTCAACCTGGGTACTGGGGCAAGTCCTTTGAGTACAACCTGGGGACTGGTCGATGCAATTTTGAGCATAGGCTAGCCTTTAGGGTGTGCAACCTGTGATCCATGCCTGCTATGTGGGTCAATGAATACTAATGCGCATTTTTCACTTGATTGTACTTTTCGTAGTTTTCAGTTTGTTTTTTATTCTAACTTTGTTAACACATGACAATGGAATTTGTTGATCTGTGATGAATCAATGTTCATATGCTTAATTGTGCATTCTGATGAGACAACCTTTCATAGTTTCTACTAGCTGGTCCTTTTATATATTTAAACTGGCCCTTTATACACTCACTGGCCACTTTATTAGGTACAACTGTTAAATTGTTTGTTAACACAAATGGCTAATCAGCCAATCACATGGCAGCAACTCAATGTATTTGGGCAGACTGGTTCGAGATGACAGAAAGACAACACTAACTCAAATAGCCACTTGTTGCAACCAACGTATGCAGAATACCATCTCTGAATGCACAAAACATTGAACCTTGAATCAGATGGGCTGCAGCAGCAGAAGAGCACACTGGGTGCCACTCCTGTGAGAACAGGAAACAGAGGCTACAATTTGCAAGGGCACACCAAAGTCAGACAATGGAAGACTGGAAGAAAGTTGGCTGATCTGATGACTCTCTATTCCAGCCTTGACATTCAGATGGCAGGGTCAGAATTTGGCATATGCAACATGAAAGTATGGGATCAGCGGTTCAGGCTGGTGGTTGTGGTGTAATGGTGTGGGAAAGATTTTCTTGGCACATTTTGGGCCTCTTAGTAACACTTGAGCATCGTTTAAACGTGACAGCCTACCTGAGTATTGTTGCTGACCATATCTATCCCATTATGACCATATCACAAAGCGTACATTATCTCCAACTGGTTTCTTGAACATGAGTTCACTGTACTCCAATGGCCTCCACAGTCACTAGATCTCAATCCAATAGAGCACCATTGGGATGTGGTAGAATGGGAGATTTGCATCATGGCCAACAAATCTGCAGCAACTGCGTGATGCCATCACATCCATATGGACCAAAATCTCTGAGGAATGTTTCCAGCACCTTGTAGAAAGTATGCCATGAAGAGTGAAGGCAGATCTGAAGGGAAAAGTGGGTCCGACCCAGTACTAGCAAGGTGTACCTAATAAAGTGGCCAGTGAGTGTAATATATCATAATTCGACACGTTTTGCCCATAGCTACGTGGTGTAAAAACTAAAATGTTATACCAATGGCCCAGTATATATAATTAAAAAGTGATATTAATATACTGATGTTATATTAGGAGTTATGCTGTATAACTGCCAGTGTCTGACTCAGTATATAGTAATGGGAGTTAGGGTGTATAACCGCCAATGTCTAGCACTGTATATAGTGATGGTAGATATACTGTACCGCCCGTCTATCTTGCTATAACGATAAGAGATACACTGTACCTCCTCAGTGTCTGAATCAGTGGTTGTGTTGATGGAAGCTGTGGTATACCACTGTCAGTAAATATATTGTACCACCGTTGGCGTCAAAATGTGAATAGGTTATTTTGAGGATTTTCCTAGGGATCTCTGTTTTTTATTTATTTTCATTTTTTATTTAGTATTGGTGATTTGTCACACTGGACATGCAGAATAGTGAATCTGTGAGTTGTTAGTTTTTAGGAAGTGTTAGGATGCAAAGGCATTGTCTTTACATTGTCTTTTTTGTTAGACACTTACAAACTTCGGTTTGCTACTGAACATCCATGGCCATTGCTCCTGTCTTCTTCACACTCTTGGTGGCCGAAGGTGGGTCCTCAGAATAAGCTAATATTCCGGAAAAGAATCTCCAAACAAACAGCATAATGACACAGCAACAATCATTTCACTGTAACGGCCTTTATGTGGCTTTATAAATCCTGTAGAGTTTATTTCAGATTTATGAACTGTTATATGCCAAATTGGAGTTGTTGCAGAAAACGGGCACCGTAAATTAAATTGCTCAATGAATCTGGCATGCACACAGCTCCAGATGACTGCCATGTGAGGAAAAGTAGATGATATAGCTTATAAAATGAAGTTCCAACATTTTGAACAGAAGGGTTTTTAAACTGTGAACTGCTTATAGTGATAACACACAAATGATTTGTTACAGAGCTATTCGTTACAGATGCATGTACAAATATTAAAAATTCATATACAGTATGTGCACGGTGAGCAGAATAGCTTTGGAAAAAATTTTGGTTTTGCCACGTTTGTTCAAGGGCAATGAATTTCGGTAAAAATTAGGGGGGCTTATGGGGGCTATGAACAACATTCAGGGGGGTTTTCCCAAAGGAGGAGGTCCCTTACACCTTGTGGACTTACCGTCAATTTTAGAAACTTGAAGGAAAATGGAACGGACGTAATGGAATCTTACATCTCTAATATACTAAACTCAGACAAGCTAAATACATTCAGTCAGATTCAGGAGAAATTCACACTTCCCCAAGGGGAAATCTTTACGTACTTAAGAATTAAAAACTTTCTGAGAAATTATTATATCCCATGAGTTGATAGATTTGTTGGATAAATTAAAAGGTAGCAAAAGCATTTAAACTCCTACGGAAATTAGAGAAGACTTGTAGTTTCTTTCTATCTCTAGCTAAATGGGAGATGGAGTTAAATAGTGA
This sequence comes from Spea multiplicata, assembly GCA_009364415.1. Taxonomy (NCBI): domain Eukaryota; kingdom Metazoa; phylum Chordata; class Amphibia; order Anura; family Pelobatidae; genus Spea; species Spea multiplicata. The sequence goes on from VKOC01017143.1 coordinate 3,898, forward strand.
GATTGACTTTGAGGAGTGGATACGGGGGGGATATAATTGGCTAGAAAAAGCTTACAATGTATAACCCTGGTAGAACTCCACTATAAAATTCTGTTCCATTGGGGTCCCGAAAAAAACGAATAGAATGATCAAACTCACCTATGTGGTGAAGATGCAGAAAGGAGAGGGGAACAATCCTTAATATATGGTGGGACTGTGAGAGGTTGGCTAATTTAAAATACAAATTAAAATGAATGATTAACTCTCTGTTTTCCATAGATATTACAATTTCCCGGCAAGTTTGACTGCTCCTTTTAGATCTCCCAGAAATAAATAGCGAACAGCGAAACCTGCTTGCACACGTATGCTCGGTGGCAAAGATATGCATCTCAAGGGAATGGAGAAAGACAGAGGAGGTGGAATGGTGGGAAGTGACAAACCAATTAAATTATTAGTACAATATGAAAAAAGGGTTTTACCTTAAGGAAGGGAAATTAGACCTATTTAAGCAGATATGGGATGCCTGGGCGCTGAGTAAAAGATACTCCTATCTGGCCTTAAGTTGAGGAACCTAGGCTCAAGATTAATTTAGGAGGTAAAGGGATGCAAGGGGACTATGAACCAACTAGATAGGCGAATGAAACCTCTTCGAAAATCCTTCTCCCCGGTACAACTCCCTCTCAAATGATAGACCTATTTAGATTAGGACTCTTCCACTCCCAGTATGAATGGTGTGAATGATAGAATGGATGCATCATGAGTTCTATTGAAATAGGAGCTGTTCCTATATAGACAGACGGGACAGTGATGTTATAAACAGGACATGCTTGTTTAAAACATGTTAAGTAAGTATTGTTTTGATTTGTAAAAAATTGTCAACTATGTCTATAACAGACATAGTTGACAATTTTTTACAAATCAAAACCATGAAATGCCTGCTGCCGTCCCTGTAAAATACTACAGTAGTACACTATATCTTCTCCAATCCACCCTCCAGTACATGTTCTGTAATAAAATAAACTAGTAATTTAATTGCATGGTCAATCTGGGTGCTGCGTCAAGTCCTGTGTATGCAACCTGGGTGCTGGGCAAGTCCTTTGTATGCAACCTGGGTGCTGCACAAGTCATGTGGATGTAACATGGGTGCTGGACAAGTGCTTTGGATGTATCTTGGGTGCTACACAAGTCATGTACCTGCAACCTGGGTGCTGGGTAAGTCCTCTAAGTGTAATGTGGGTGCTAGTCCAAGTCCCCTGGGTGCTGGGGCAAGTCCATGTGCACAATGTGGGTACTGGGACAAGTCCTTTGAGTGCAACTTGGGTACTGGGACAAGTCCTTTGAGTGCAACCTGGGTACTGGGACAAGTCCTTTTAGTGCATCCTGGGTGCTGGGCAAGTCCTGTGGATACGGCTTGGGTGCTGGGCAAGTCATGTGGATGCAACCTTGTTGGCAATCACAAAGGTCAGACATTTCTTGTAGTTGGCCACCAGGTCTGCACACATCTCAGGAGGGAATTTTATCCCACTCCTCTTTGCAGATCCTCTCCAAGTCATTAAGGTTTCGGGGCTAACATTTGGCAACTCAAACCTTCAGCTTCCTCCACTGATTTTCTATGGGATTAAGGTCTGGAGACTGGCTAGGCCACTCCAGGACCTTAATGTGCTCCTTCTTGAGCCCTTCATTTGTTGCCTCAGCCGTGTGTTTTGGGTTATTGTCATGCTGGAATAACCATTGTGACAAACCCTGTAGCACGAGGGCCAAAAACATCACAGTTAGGGGTCTTAAGCACAGTCCTCTAGGGCAATCAGAGTCAGCAACGCGAGTTTGTAGCAAAACAGTGCTTTATTTTTAATCGCTCAAACCCCAAAACCAAATCATAAAAACAAAACCTAGCTCCCAATTGGAGCCCTCTCTAACTAAACTATGCTGGTCAAGACTGACCAGCCTAATCACCTACTACCTCAACCTCCCAACCAGACCCAGCTACACCAGGCTCTGGAAAACCTCCCCCAGACAGCACACAAAAAAGTCCAGGCAGATATTGCCTCACTTGGCTCAAGGATGGTCTTCTTCAGGGCATCTCCTTGCCCTGGGAGCACAGGGAACAACTTCTTCCCCCAACAGTCTCCCTGAGTATCAGGCTCCAGGGGTTTTTAACGTCCAGCACCTGTGCCTGAAGCCGGCCTCATAGAAATCCCGGACCAGATCCTTCAGATTTCTTGCCTCCTGGAAAAGCCAGCATCGATTTTCCACAGAATGGGGGAACGGAGCGTTGGCCCACCCTGCTCTCCAATAGCTCCACCCCAGGGACCCATATTTTACATTCTGGATAGCACCTGTACCCAAATGCCAAAATAAGCATCTCCCTGGGGTTTCCACTGTCACACCATCCACAGCCCATTTTCAATGCCCTGGCTAAGGGAAGAAGGTTCTCACCCAAGCTTTGACGGTACATGGCCCGATCCCTTTGATGCGGTGAAGTTGTCCTGTACCCTTAGCAGAAAAATGCATAATGTTTCCACCTCCATGTTTGACATTGGGGATGGTGTTCTTGGGGTCATAGGCAGCATTCCTCCTCCTCCAATTACGGCGAGTTGAATTGATGCCAAATAGCTTGATTTTAGTCTCATCGTACCAAAACACTTTCACCCAGTTCTCCTCTGAATCATTCAGATGTTCATTGGCAAATTTCAGACAGGCCTGTACATCTGCTTTCTTGAGCAGGGGGAACTTGCGGGTGCTGCAGGATTTCAGTCCTTCGCGGCTTAGTGTGTTACCACAGGGCTTGACAAATTTGTTTTGAATCTAGGAGCTAGCTAAAAAAAGTTAGGAGCCAGGATTTTCTAAACTAACAAAGCTTTATTTTCAACACCAAAAATGTATGATGTCCCATGGGAATTCTCCCCCTTAATTATAGGTCCACTTTCCTTGAACCTCTAACTATTTTTTTTTAATACTTACATTTTCGCTTTTCTTTTTTTCCCGCTCTCCTCCGATGTGACGATCCTCTCCCCATCACGAGTAACTTCTGTGAGCCCATCCCCTTGAGCACTAAGGCAGCACAGTGTTTGCAAGCCAGCCGCCTAACGCCTAAAAAAAATTACCACCTCACCTCGCGGCAGCACTACGTTAACGTTGGTCTGCCGTGGATGCCCCTGACCTAGGCGCCAGGACAAAATTCTCAGTCACCTGGCGCCTGGGATTTGTTGAGCCCTGTGTTACCATTTTTTTTCTTGGTAACTATGGTCCCAGCTCCCTTGAGATCATTGACAAGATCCTCCCGTGTAGTTCTGGGCTGATTCCTCACCGTTCTCATGATCATTGAAACCACACAAGGTCAGATCTTACATGGAGCCCCAGACCAAGGGAGATTGACAGTTATTTTGTGTTTCTTCCATTTACGAATAATCGTACCAACTGCTGTCACCTTCTGACCAAGCTGCTTGTCGATGGTCTTGTAGCCCATTCTAGCCTTGTGTAGGTCTACAATCTTGTCCCCGACATCCTTGGACAGCTCTTTGGTCTTGGCCATGGTGGAGAGTTTGGAATCTGATTGATTGCTTCTGTGGACAGTCTTTTATACAGGTAACAAGCTGAGCCAGACATCATGCTGATTGATAGTGGATCAACATATTTAATTGAGTGAAATGCAAATCAATTTACAACTTATTTGAAATGCATTACTCTGGATTGTTTTGTTGTTATTCTGTCTCCCACTGTTCAAATAAACCTACCATTAAAATTATAGACCGATCATTGAATTTGTTGATCTGTGATGAATCAATGTTCATATTTGTAATTGTGCATTCTGATGGGCCCACCTTTCTTCTAGCTGATCCTTTAAACTGTCCCTTCATAATGTATAATTATATACTTATTTGATATTGGCAGTTATGCTGTACTACCATCAGTGTCTGGCTCAGTATATAGTAACGGGAGTTAGGTTGTATCACCATGAATGTCTGCCACAGGATCCAGTGGTGGGAGATATGCCGTAATGCTATAATTATAAGAGATACACTGTACCAACCTCAGTGTCTGGATAACTATACAATGATAGAAGTTATACTGTTGTGGTGATGAAAATTGTGGTAAACCACTGTCAGGCTCAGTATATATATCTAAATGAGTTATACTGTACCACCGTCAGGCTCAGTATATATATTAATGGTAGTTATGCTGCACCACCCTCAGCGTCAACATGTGAATCACTGGGTTTGGGGAAATTCGTTTTACTATTATTTTTCCTCTCTGCAGTTCGAATATGATGAATTTCCTTGTTATGTATTTATCTACTTTTGGTGATGTCCTCTACCCTGATTGGATGGAAGTGCCACCATTTTATCTTATGTTCCCGCTGGATTATGTCCCTGGAGATTGAGATGGGGATGAGATAGAAGACTAAAGATAGCAGATTGAAGATAGATGAGAAGGGAGAAGATAAAAGATAGAATATGAGGTGTGGAAGCAGAAGTGGTAGGCAAAAGAGGAAGGGGTTGGCAGAGAAGGTAGGGAAAAAGAAAGAGTGAAGGCAGTTCTGAAGGCAAAAGGGGGGTCCAACCCAGCACTAGCAAGGTGTAACAAATAAAGTGGCGAGTGAGTGTTTGTGTGTGTGTATATATATATACACACACAGTATCTCACAAAAGTGAATATACCCCTTACATTTTTCTAAATATTTTATTATATCTTGGCCTACCTGACCATGGCTGTGTATCAAGAGAAACCTGAATTTTCCACTTTTTAATAAATGATTGAACAGTACTGACTGGCATTTTCAAGGTTTTTTATATCCTTCTCCATTTTTATAAAGTTCCATTACCTTGTTATGCATGTTTTTTGACAGTTCTTTTCTGCTCCTCGTGGCTCAGTATCTAGCCTGATCAGTGCATCCACATGAGAGTTAAAAAAACTCATTGACTATTTATACACAGTCAGGAATTGCAATTTAAAAATCCACAGGTATGGGAAATTAACCTTTATTTGCTCTTTTAGTGTGTTTTGTGTCACCTTGTGTCACAAGGCCAAACATTCAAGGGTATGTAAACGTTTGTGATATCTGTTATCATTAGGATTTAAAAAGGAGCCAAACAACAATTTAAATGGATTCAAATGATCACTACCCTTAAATAAAAGTTTTTTTGCATGATCAGTCATATTTTCAAAATCAATGCCAATATTTCACAGTTTCTCCTAGGGTATGCAAGCTTTTTCACAACAGTGTCATATATATATATATATATATATATATATATATAATATATATATATATATATATATACATACACTGCTCAAAATAGTAAAGGGAACACTTAAACAACACAATGTAACTCGAAGTCAGTCACACTTCTGTTAAATCACACTGTCCACTCAGGAAGCAACACTGATGGACAATCAATTTCACATGCTGTTGTGCAAATGGAACAGACAACAGGTGGAAATTATAGGCAATTAGCAAGATACCCCCAATAAAGGGGTGGTTCTGAAGGTGGTGACCACAGACCACTTCTCAGTTCCTATGCTTCCTGGCTGATGTTTTGGTCACTTTTGAATTCTGGCGGTGCTTTCACTCTACTGGTAGCATGAGACGGAGTCTACAACCCACACAAGTGCAGCTCATCCAGGATGGCACATCAATGCGAGCTGTGGCAAGAAGGTTTACTGTGTCTGTGAGCGTAGTGTCCTCCAGCATGACCAGTTTGGCGGTGGGTCAGTAATGGTGTGGGGTGGCATTTCTTTGTGGGGCCGCACAGCCCTCCATGTGCTTGACAGAGGTAGCAAGATGAGATCCTCAGACCCCTTGTGAGACCATATGCTGGTGCCGTTTGGTCCTGGGTTCCTCTTAATGCAAGACAATGCTAGACCTCATGTGGCTGGAGTGTGTCAGCAGTTCCTGCAAGAGGAAGGCATTGATGTTATGGACTGGCCCGCCCGTCCTGACCTGAATCCGATTGAGCACATCTGGGACATCAAGTCTCGCTCCATCCACCAATGCCACGTTGCACCACAGACTGTCCAGGAGTTGGCGGATGCTTTAGTACAGGTCTGGGAGGACATCTCTCAGGAGACCTCCGCAACCTCATCAGGAGTATGCCCAGGCGTTGTAGGGAGGTCATACGGGCACATGGAGGCCACACACACTACTGAGCCTCATTGTGACTTGTTTTAAGGACATTACATCAAAGTTGGATCAGCCTGTAGTGTGGTTTTCCATTTTGATTTTGACTCCATATCCAGACCTCCATGGGTTGATAAATTTGATTTCCATTGAGAATTTTTGTGTGATTTTGTTGTCAGCACATTCTACTACATAAAGACGAAAGTATGTCATACATGAGTAGTTCATTCGTTCAGATCTAGGATGTGTAATCTTAGCGTTCCCTTTATTATTTTGAGCAGTATATATATATATATATATATATATATATATATATATATGACACCGTTGTGTGAAAAAGAGAGTACACTTCATGGTTTTACATATGGTTTTAAGAACTTCAGGTTAACAACAACACATGTCATATTATACCGTGTCATGAATTATTTAACAAACATAAAGCCAAAATGGAGAAGTGAAAAGCTATGATTCAATAGCTTGTAGGACCACCTTTAGCTAGAATAACTTTAAGTAATCGTTTTCTGTACGATTTTGTCAGTCTCTCACATCATTGTGGAGGAATTTTGGCTCACTCTTTTTTACAACATTGCTTCAGTCCATGCAGGTTTGCAGGTATTTGTTTATGCACAGCAGTGCTAATACGTTCTGTTTGGTTTTCACCAAATGTGGTGCTGTGCATTATGGCCAGGCATCTTCACTTTGGTTTCATCTGTCCAAAGGACATTGTTCTTGTAATTTGTTCAGATGCGACGTTGCAAACCTAAGCCATGCTGACAAGAGGCTTTCTACTGGCAACTCTTCCAACTAAATAATATTTGTTCGGTCTTTTTCTAATTGTACTGTCATGAATGTTTAACATGCTAACTGAGGCCTGTAGTATCTTGTTTTTTTGCAATTTCTCTGGGCATTGCAGGGTCTGACCTTGGGGTGAATTTGCTGGGATGTCCACCCATGTGAAGATTGGCAACTGCCTTTTGTTTTCTACTTTTGAATTATCTTTCTCACTGTAGAATTATATCCACGGTGGATATGAAACGGCCCAACCATCCGTTTGCCTGGAACCCATTTCAGCCTGACAAGGCAGCTAATTCTGGTTAATTAAGTTGGGAAGGAAAATATTACTGAACATTTCTTATATCCATTCGGTGTAGTTTCCCCAAGTGTTATCCGTTGACCCCCTATGTACACAGTTTTTAATGTTATACCCCTTTTTCGTATTCTCCCCAGAAGCTGCCACTCTGCCACCCACACCACCAGACACAGTACCGGCACATACAGGTTTTACTTTTGGAACTGCTGGGTGGCCAGAATAGCCTCCTGCCCCAGTATGCCCTCTGCGAACCAGACAGGATTACTTCCACAGGTTGTCCAGTCAGGGCTCCTGCCTGAGGATCGGTGGAAGATAGAGGTGGGGGTCTGTTTTTGAGGCTAATCCTTTTATCTCCCCTATTGTTCCTGAACCCCCAGCTAAAGGGACATTTATGTTACTCAGATTTCTTATTCTGTATGTTGATGTGATTATGTGGATATATACCTGTGCCTGTGTACAATAAAGCATTCTTAGGGTTATACCCTACATTGAGTGTGTTGTCCCAGGCTAAGGGGGCACAAGTCAGCGGAGGTAGTCGGTCAGACTAGCCAGATGCATGACACCCAGTATTGCATAGAATCCAATGCTGATGCCAAAAAGGCTAAGACTGAGAGTAAGACAGCTTCTAGAAAGAGTTTCAAGCATGAGCCACTTACCAAAGAGGAAAAAAAGAAAAGACTGGAAGAGAATTTGTGGGGAGACTGGTTTTATTGTGGGTATATCGTCTTGCCCATTAAGGCCAGCTAAACCCTCTACAACCCACACTGACAAACCCCAGACCAAGGAACCTGCAAGTGACAACCGCAACGTCTGGAGCACACACTCTCTTTTCCTCAACCTGGTGATTATGGGGTTAACCAATTCATGGCACCTGGGAGCTCTGCAGCTTTTACAGCCATGTCAGATGAACTTCAGACCATGTCTGATTCAAAAGAATGGTCTGAGATGGATAGTATGCTTTCAGATGCTTATGAGACAGATATAACGGACACACCTGTGATTGAATACCCCAAGGTCCCTTGTGCGGTTAGTACTACCACTCCCTTCTCTCTGGGGAAGAACAAGAGTAAGAAAAGTAGACCCCAAACCACAAAACACTCCATAGGGGCTCCTTGTTACGTCCTAGCATCTGATAGCAATCATGCACATCACCTCCAGCCTTGAACCAGTGCAGTTCTGGTAACATCCATCTGTCCTCAGTGGTGCCCAGAGTACAGGGCAGCTTTGTGACCCCTGGTGAATGTACAGCCAGGAAAGAGAAACCACTGAACCACACCATCTTGTCTATTTATCCAGCATCCTATTCTGCTATGACTTACAACCGCACCACAGATGACCTTCCCTCAGACCGTGATATTTGGAAATGCGCTACGTGCTAGATCTAGAAGGAAGTAACACCCCTGAGAGTGCCCAGGGGTCGGAGGGGTACTGTCAGGATTCCACCCTGTCAGCCAGGAATCTGTATTCATATTCTAGGTGTCATTTCCGCAGGCTTCAAAGGGTCATGTGCCTTGCCAGAGGGGCTTCCAAGTTGTGTGCCTTGCCAGAGGGGCTTCCGAGCCGTGTGCCCTGCCAGAGGGGCTTCCGAGCTGTGTGCCCTACCAGAGGGGCTTGGGCTTCTGAGCCGTGTGCCCTGCCAGAGGGGCTTCCGAGCCGTGTGCCCTGCCAGAGGGACTTCCGAGTCGTTTGTCCTGCCAGAAGGGCTTCCAAGCCGTGCGCCCTGCCAGAAGGGCTTCCTGCCGTGTGTACAGTTCCCTGTCAAGAGACTTACAGCCTGTACTTGCCTGTCATCCAGCTTCGCCAATACAGACCATATTGTACTATTCAGCCAGTGGTGTGTTTCATTTCGCCTGTTTGTATCATCCTTCTAAATATAATGCATCGTGGGGTACAAACGGAGCCTCTGGTATCCCCTGCAACTGGGCTCCTACCTGACCTGCTTACCTGAGTCCTGACATTATGTCCTGAAAAGTCAAACAATATAATTCAAAGAGGGTGTTCAGGTTCCCTATGAAATAGCTGATCTTAATGTAAGTTACTATGAATAATTATTTAATCTTGGAAGGAGTAACTATTAATGGCTTTGTTCATACATTAGAATTGTGCTAAATACAGCTTGAAATAGTGTATTACTCACTGTATCTCCCCAGGATTTTTAGGATTTGTGTACTGGACCAGACCGCTTTCAAAAGTTCAGAAGGATCCAAAAGATTTCAAACAAGCAGATGAAACAGGTCATGCTGCGAACCAGTTGGCCAGGCACTCTCTTGCAAACCAATCTGTTCGATTGGCTGCAGGGCTATACAACCATCTTGTCTTTATGGCAGACGCAAACAACTTCCAGGTTTCCTGAAGTAAAATTATAAAGACATAAGTGAAGTGGGAGAAGCAAGAGGAGAGGTTAAATGGGATATACAAAAAAACTAATCTACACTTAAACCCTCCAGAAAGCAGATTTTCATAAATATATATATATTTTCTCTAGAAATAATAGATATACATTTAATACATGCAATTACTGATTTACAATGTTTAATTTTGTATGCCCTAACAAACCATACAAGAAATAGGTTATTTGTGCCATACAGTGTTTCTAGTTTTATTGTAAAGTCACCTTTTTCCTTTTACCAACACATGTTGACTCCTGACTTTGGCTTTGATTGCTTGGCTCTTATGACAAAAGGTATTTTGCACTTTACAATTTTGGGAGCAGAGGAAAGCAGGAGGTAGGACTGGTTTATGGCTGGTAGGCGGAATAAGTAATGGAATGAATGCTACATGTATTTAGTTTACTGTATTTGGTCTAACCAAACTCATCTGCATTCTTTATACGTTTGTGTTAGTTTCCATCTTTAATTACAGTAAATTCTGATATATAATATACATGTTCTTTGTTTATTTTTATATTTTTTTAAGAAATGTTTTTCATAAACATACACATTTATGTTATACCTGAATGTTTTAAGGCATTCTTAACACCATTACTGGAAACTTCCCAGGGTAGGCTACTGGTACCTTTCCCTCTTAGGAGTTTGGTTAGCTGCATGCTGGGGCTTGCTATAAGTAGTTTAAACTCTTGGTGTGAGGGAACTGGGTGAGGAGCAGGGAAAAGTGGGTAGAGAGTAAGCTGGACATGTTTTGGCAGTAAACACACGCAGTCAAGATATAGAAGAAACTGACAGGAGACCCGAGAAAGCAAAGACTCCAGATAAAATCCAGAGTGTTATTTTATATGGCTACTGCTACTACTACTGCTACTACTCTAGCAATCATAATAAATGCAGCATCACAGGGGTTAACGGGAGCGGAAATCTGTATGTTTGCTGTCAGGAGTTAAAGGGCCGTGTGAGTGACTTTATAAAGAAAGAAGAGTACGAGCAACACAGAAGGAAGCCACGAGCAAGCAGCACAGACATCTGCAGTTCAGTGGAAGAGGCTGTATGAAAGAATATGTGAGATTGATTGAATGAATGAGTATGTGTGAAGGAGTGAATGAATATTTGGTGGGGGGGGGGCGCCAGAGGAGTAGTTCGCACAGGGCGCCAGAACACCTAAGGCTGGCTCTGGTTGTCGGTGCCTACTATACTCTACTAAAGTAAGAGGGCATTCTACCAGCTATCCGTTATCAGAACCCGAAAAAGAACACTTGAACAATACATAAAGGAGAGTCTAGAAAAGGGCTTCATACGGCCATCCTCATCACCAGCAGGTGCCGGTTTCTTCTTTGTCTCAAAAAATGATCGATTATTGGGGTCTCAATCGCATTACCATCAAAAATAGATATCCTCTCCCTTTGATAACAGAAATCTATGACTGACTGAAAGGGGCGACTATCTTCACCAAACTGGATCTGAGAGGGGCCTATAATCTCTAATGGATAAAACGAAACTACAATGGAAAACCGCTTTTAACACACAGTTCGGCCACTGTGAATACCGAGTCATGCCATTTGGCCTCTGCAATGTGCCAGCTGTGTTTCAGGCTTTCGTAAACGACGTCTTCCGGGACATGTTTATCTCGACGACATTCTTGTGTTTTCACCGGACATCGACTCCCATCGTATGCATCTACGTTCCGTGTTGCAGCGCTTACGGTAACACTGCCTTGTACGCCGTACAACAGTTCCTAGGTTTCGCGAACTACTACCGGCGCTTCACCCGCAATTAAGCCAGCATTGCAGCTTCTATCATTGCACTCACCAAAAAAGGAGCCAATCCTAAACTCTGGTCTGTCGAGGCCATCAAAGCGTTCAACCGGTTAAAGCCTTCATTTCGGCCCCGATCCTGCAATGCTCACATCTTGTTCTTCAGTATATTCTGGAGGTAGACGCATCAGAAACCGGTGCAGGCGCTGTCCTCTGGCAACGTAACCCGACCACTTCCAAGTGGCTTCCATGCGCCTGTGGAATGCAATTATGATGTAGGGAACCGGGAATTACTGGCAGTCAAACACGCCTTCGAAGAGTGGCGACATCTCCTCGAAGGTACCAAACAACCTGTCTTGGTCATGACTGACCATAAAAACTTACAGTACATTGAAGGCGCACGACGAATGAACCCACATCAAGCCAGATGGGCACTATTCTTCACATGATTTAACTATGTGATGACATACCGACCTGGTTCTCAAAACACCAAAGCAGATGCCCTCTCTCGACAATTTGACAGCCATCAAGACGATCCCATCATACCACAAACACGCATCATATCGTTCCTGTCTTCCGCTGTGATGTCCAGAATCCGTTTGCATCAAGCCCATGTCACGGCCCCCCAAAAACCGCCTTCGGGTCATCTATACGTCCTACGATTTTGCACAGCAGTTTTACGTTGGGGACACACCTCCTCTCTCGCCAGTCACCTTATCTGTAAAACTTTTTTGTGGCCGTCTTTATCTTGTGACATCCACACGTATATAGCAGCATGTCCTCAGTGCTCCCGTCACAAGTCTCCACACACCCGTCCTCACGGCCTCTTATTGCCTCTTCCCATGCCCAAGACCACTTGGGCTCATATTTCCATGGACTTTATCGTTGATCTTCCTGTCTCTCAGGGACACAACACCATACTCGTGGTGGTTGACCGGTTCTCCAAACAAGCCCATTTCATCGCCCTGCCACGGCTTCCCGCGGCATCACAGCTGGCGGATGTGTTCATCAGAGAGGTGGCTCTTTACATGGGGTACCCCTCCACGTGGTATCCGATGGGGGCCTCAATTCATTTCTCGGAAATCCCTCTGCCTCAAGCTAGGCATTCGATTGCATCTAACGACTGCCTACCATCCACAATCCAACGGACAAACGGAGCGCAACAACCAGACTCTTAAACAATATCTGCGCATGTATATCAATGGCAGAGATGGCATATAACAATGCTCTACACGCAGCCTTGCACTGTACTCCTTTTTATGCCGCTCTGGGATACCATCCCATAGTCATGCCACCTCCCTCCTTGTCCCGTAGTGTCGGCATGCCTGCTGTGGAGAAACGCGTCACCAATCTGCGAAAGCATTGGAAGGTTCTGAGAGCACAGCTGGCCAGAGCGCAAGTTTGCAGCATAACTGCTGCTGACAAATAGCGAACTCCTCCACCACGGTATAAGGTTGGAGATTACGTGTGGTTATCAACACGTAATATTGCCCTTCGTCAACCCAGTAGGTCTCTGGGTCCCAGATTCATCTGCCCCTTTCGCAGCCTCAAGAAGGTCAATGAGGTGGCGATGTCTCTCGCTCTTCCTTCTTCCAGAGAATCCCCAACACCTTCCATGTGTCCCTCCTAAAGCCTTATGTCGCCAATAATTTTTCCGTTGCTCGTCGTCCTCCTGCTCCTGTTCTCGTCTGTGGTCACGAGGAACATGTGGTCACTCATGTCCTTGATTCTCGCTGGTACCGGGATTCCCTTCAGTACTTGATATATTGGAAGGGGTATGGGCCTGAGGAGCAGTCCTGGCTCCTTGCTCGCACTGTTCACGCCCCTCTCTGTATTTCTCGCTTCCTTGTTCGCTTTCCGCACCGTCCTGGTCCTTCACGCTCGGGGCGCGCTCCTGTAAAAAGAGGTCGGTCAGGAGCGCCCTGACATCCTCCGTGAAGTGCAGAGACAACTTGTTTAAGCTCAGTGATGAGCAGGGAAAAGTCAGATTTCCAAGGTGCCGAGGAGAAGATCTGAGCCACCTCCAGCGGGTGAGATGTAACGGGTAAGTTCGGGAACGGAGAAGGATCTTCTGCAGAGGAAGAACTGGCGGAAGATGCGGCCTTGCATTCTTCCCAAGCCTGTGAGGCCAAATCGCGAGTCCGAAGCAGACTTTCTGGAGCGTCCCATGGCGAAATGCTGGTGCAGAGCTGCGGTAGATGTGCGAGCGGCGGCAGAGCAACCAGCTCATGTGGCCCTTTCCTTCGATGGCCAGACCCCCCCCCGGAACACAGCTTCGGGAATTAGTAAAAAAAAACTGTACAATACTTACTGTGAAGAACATCCTTTGACTGTGGCATTATCAATTTTGTGGCCAACAAAATAAAATGCACTTATACAAGCTGTTGGGTTAAAATTGGGCACTGATGGGAAACCAATCTGTCACTGCCGCGGGTTCCGGTGTCACTGTCGTGGGTCCCGGAGCCGGTGGACGGAGGTCCGTCAGCGGCTCACGGAGACCCAATAACTCTGCCGCGGGTCCCGTGGGCTGCGGGCGCCCCCCCCACCCCGTCCGCAGCTCATGGAGACCCGATACTGTACCTTCGGGTCCCGTGGGCTGCGGGCCCTCCCCCTGCTCGCGGCGCACGGATGTGCGGGGCGCCGCTTGTTCCCGCCGACGGTCGATCCCTTGACCGCTGGTACGGGAGAGGATGGGCTGTCTGGGGAACTCCTCGGCGAGCAATCATACGATTGCTCGTCAGCTTAGGAGTTCCCAGGGAGCTTCTTACCTTCCCTCCGGTCGTCCGTCACTTCTCTGGGGGCGCAGCTTGCGCCTGGGCTGTTCTGGGGAATTGATGGACGGCTGGGAGGCATGGCCTTGACGTCAGCTGGAGGAGGGGCCTGAGAGTGGCGCCAGATTTAAAAGCCAGTCTGTGCTACTCTCAGACACCCTGTTGTGGTCTATTCAAGTGCTCCTGTGATTTGCTGTGTATTGATCTGAGATTTTGACCCTTGCATTTCCTGACTACGTTTTGCCTTACGATTCTGTACCTCTGCCCATGATTCCTGTGTACCAACCCGGCTTGGCTGACTACCTCCTCGTGTTCTGAACCTCGGCTTGTCTGACTACCTCCTTCGTTACCTACCTGGCTACCCTGACCATTCTTCTGTGTTTTACCCTGTCTGTTCTGATCTGCTGGAACTCCGCATATTGCTGTTCACCTTGCATAGAACTCAGTGCATACCTTCTACCTGCCTACTCAGAGAACTCCTCACTGTTGGGATCATCTAAGTCCTGGATTATCGCTGTTGAGGGCCCCTCTCTCTTCAGCTGTTCTCTGGGCAGAATAACTTCTGCGGTGAGTGTCTCAGGAGTAGCAGACGCGACATTACATGGATCCTTCTGAGTTAAGCAAGGTGTTATCCTCCCATGAACAGCTGTTGGACTCCCATGAAGTCTGTTTCAAGAATATGCAGGATACCCTGGATCAAATGGCCAGAGCCATTCAAGTGTTGGTTGCCAGATCAGACCCGAGGGCTGGGAGTTCTGTGTCCACCCCCGCTTCGCCAGCAGTATCTGATCCGTCTCCTCCAGCTGTGGCGTCTGGGTCTACCCCGGCACCTGTTCCTGTTAAACTCCCGGCTCCAACTCGCTACAGTGGAGAGCCAGAATCCTGCCATGGTTTCCTTAACCAATGCTCTATCCAGTTTGAACTTGCACCTCACCTGTTTCCGTCAGAGAAGGCCAAAGTAGGATATCTCATTTCGCTGTTATCCGGTAAGGCCTTAGCCTGGGCACCTTTGTGGTAGAAGGATTCTCACCTGATTTATAATTGTGCATCCTTCATTTCGGCGTTTTATAAGACATTTGAAAGGCAGCCACAGCCTCGCTTTCCTTACTTCACACCATTCAGGGATCTCGTTCAGTTGCGGATTATGCTATTGAATTTAAAACCTTAGCAGCTGAAGTCAACTGGTCAGATGAAGCCCTTATAGCAGCCTTCTATGACGGGCTATCCGAACACCTGAAAGATGAACTATCTACCAGAGATCACCCTGCTGATCTGGAAGAATTTGTTTCCTTGACTATGAAGATTGACAACCGTATCCGTGAAAGACAGGAGCATAAGGCTAAAAAGATATGAACACACTTTCTTTCAACAACATCGCTCCCTTTCTCCCCAAAAGCCATCTTCAGCAACCCTGCCTCCTGAGGAACCCATGCAATTAGGAGCCACTAAATTATCTTTGGTAGCGAAAGCGCGTCGCAGGTCTCAAGGACTTTGTTTTTATTGTGGTCAGAAGGGTCATGTTGTGAGACTGCACCAATAAAGTGAGAAACGCCCGCTCCCAGTCCAAGTAAAGGATCCTTGCCTGGGGGAACATCTTTCAGCTCCTATGTTCAAAAATAACATGCTTGTTCCGGTCTCTTTGGAGTGGAATGGTTGGAAGATCTCCTCTTCCGCTATGATAGACTCTGGGGCTGCAGGCTCCTTCACTGATAAATCATTTGCCCTCCTTCATAAAATACCTCTCTGCCAAGTTCTACACCCGATTGCCATCTCTGCCATTGACGGTCGACCTTTACAGCCCTCGTTCAGAGACTATATCCCTCCACGTTATCTCATCACCATCTTGTCCTATTGTGTTAGGCCTACCTTGGCTCCGGTTACACAACCCCTCTATCAACTGGACCACCGGGGATATCATAGGTTGGGGTCCTGCTTGTCCTCAGAAATGTCTTTCTGGACTTTGTTCTAAAACCACCGCTATCTCTGCCTCCCCACAGGCCTTACGAATGTCCTATTGAACTCTTACCCGGTACATTGCCTCCTAGAGGGCGTACATATGCATTATCCTTACCTGAATCCCAAGCTCTTGAAAATTACATTAAGGATAATTTAAAAAGAGGGTTCATTCGTAAGTCTACTTCTCCTGCTGGAGCGGGATTTTTTTTGTCGAGAAAAAAGATGGGGGGTTGCGACCGTGAATTGATTATAGGGGCTTGAACCGCATTACTGTTAAAAAAAAAAATATCCTCTACCTCTCATTCCCGAATTGTTTGATTGATTACAGGGTTCTACTATCTTTACTAAGTTAGATCTCCGTAGAGCTTACAACTTAATTCGTATGCGTGAAGGGGATGAGTGGAAGTCCTTTGGGTTATGTAATGCCCCCGCTGTATTTCAGGAATTCGTCAATGACATTTTTCGAGATATCTCCTTTCAGTTCGTCATAGTCTACCTAGATGATATCCTGATCTCCCGTCACATCGTAATCATGTCCTTATTGTTTTACAACGTCTCCGTCAGAATCATTTATATGCCAAACTCAAGAAATGCCTGTTCGAGGTCCCACGCATCTCCTTTTTAGGTTTCATCATTTCAGCCTCGGGATTCGAGATGGATCCTATGAAACTTTCGGCTATTTCGGAATGGCCCCAACCTCTCGCATTACGGCCTCTTCAGAGGTTTTTGGGTTTCGCGAATTACTATAGAAAATGTATTCATAATTTCTCTAAAATTGTGGCTCCCCTTACTAATATGACTAAAAAGGGGTCTGATTGTAAGAATTGGTCCGAAGACGCTCTTCAGGCCTTTGCCCACCTTAAAAGGTCCTTTGCTACGGCTCCAGTATTACGACACCCTGATGCCACTAAACCATTTGTTGTCGAGGTTGATGCATCAGAGATTGGGGTGGGGGCTATACTCTCTCAAAGGCGAAATTTTAATGATAAACTTCACCCATGTGCCTATTTTTCTAAAAAAATTTAGTGGGGAACCGCGAGCTCTTAGGTATTGTTCTAGCTTTGCAAGAATGGAGGCATCTTCTAGAGGGGGCACGGAATCCTGTTACTATTCTAACCGATTACAAAAATCTCAGCCATGCTAAAAGGTTAAATCCTAGGCAAGCTAGATGGTCTTTGTTTCTTTCTAGATTTCAGTTTTTTATTTCATATCGTCCTGGGTCCAAAAATGTGAAAGCCGACGCATTGTCCAGACAATTTGTATCTGACACAGACGCTAAATCCGATCCTGAACCCATTATTCCCTCTTCCCAGATTATTGCTACAGTCTCTACTCGCTTATTCTCTCCCTTAGTTTCCCGTATCCTCAAATATCAGACCAAGACCCCTGTTCATAGTAAATGGCCCGTGGGTACTTTGTTTGTCCCTTTTTCCGACAGAAAGCACGTTCTGTCTTGGGCACACTCGTCCCAGTCCGCAGGTCATCCTAGTGCTCGACGTACCATCGAGATTATAGGTAGACAATTTTGGTAGCCCGAGCTTAGAGCTGATTGCACCGATTTCTTCGCCTCCTGTACTATTTGTGCTATTGCCAAGGGATCTCATATGAGGCCCGCTGGTTTGCTCCAACCCTTGCCTGTTCCCCTCCGACCCTGGACACATTTGGCTATGGATTTTATCGTGGATCTCCCTCCTTCGGAGGGTAATACTGTCATATGGGTGGTTGTTGATAGGTTTTCTAAGATGGCGCACTTTGTTCCCCTTCCTAAGTTACCCTCGGCTCCTGAGCTGGTCCCTGTATTTGTCGCTAATGTTGCATTCCGCTTCAAATAGTGTCTGATCGTGGTGTGCAATTTACTGCCTTATTTTGGAAAACCTTATGTGCTTCTTTAGGTATTTCTCTAGCTTTCTCCTCTGCCTACCACACCCAAACTAACGGTATCTCAGAAAGAACCAACCAGACACCGGAACAATTTTTACGTTTTTTTATTAATGATCATCAGGATAATTGGGCCCAACTCCTGCCTTGGGCGGAATTTGCCAGGAATAACATCTGCCACGAATCATCAAGGGTTAGTCCTTTTTTCTGTAATTATGGCTATCATCCTCCATCTCTGCCCACTTCGTTCGATGATTCTCCTGTTCCTGCTGTAGATTTCTATGTCAAACAACTACCGTTAGTTTGGGACAAGGTACACTACTCATTAGTTAAAGCAGCTGCTAGTTATAAGCGGCATTCTGATCTCCACCGCCGCCTAGGTCCCTCTTTTATGGCAGGTGACAGGGTTTGGTTATCTACTAAAAACATTAACCTTAAGGTTCCTTCTAGGAAGTTCGCCCCTCGTTACATCTGTCCTTTTCGTATACTTCGTAAGATTAACCCTGTCGCCTATGAGTTGCTCCTTCCCTCATCTCTTCGGATTCCCCGTGTTTTTCATGTTTCCTTGCTTAAGCCCCTTACCTGTAATCGATTCACCAGATTTACTCCTCGTTGATTCACAGGTAGAGTATGAAGTACAGTCCATTCTAGACTCTAAAAAAGTTAGGAATGCTATTCTGTATTTGGTACACTGGAAAGGTTACGGTCCGGAAGAGAGGTCATGGATTAACTCCAAGGATCTACATGCTCCTGCTCTGCTTCGTTCCTTTCATGCTAAATTCCCTGGTAAACCTGGTGAAGTATGGCCCCAGGCCGGCCCTCGGGGAGGGGGTACTGTCACTGCCGCGGTTCCCGGTGTCTCTGCCGCGGGTCCCGGCGCTGGCAGACGGGGGTCCGTCCGCAGCTCATGGAGACCCGATACTGTACCTTCGGGTCCCGTGGGCTGCGGGCCCTCCCCCTGCTCGCGGCGCACGGATGTGCGGGGCGCCGCTTGTTCCCGCCGACGGTCGATCCCTTGACCGCTGGTACGGGAGAGGATGGGCTGTCTGGGGAACTCCTCGGCGAGCAATCATACGATTGCTCATCAGCTTAGGAGTTCCCAGGGAGTTTCTTACCTTCCCTCCAGTCGCCCGTCACTTCTCTGGGGGCGCAGCTTGCGGCTGGGCTGTTCTGGGGAATTGATGGACGGCTGGGAGGCATGGCCTTGACGTCAGCTGGAGGAGGGGCCTGAGAGTGGCGCCAGATTTAAAAGCCAGTCTGTGCTACTCTCAGACACCCTGTTGTGGTCTATTCAAGTGCTCCTGTGATTTGCTGTGTATTGATCTGAGATTTTGACCCTTGCATTTCCTGACTACGTTTTGCCTTACGATTCTGTACCTCTGCCCATGATTCCTGTGTACCGACCCGGCTTGGCTGACTACCTCCTCGTGTTCTGAACCTCGGCTTGTCTGACTACCTCCTTCGTTACCGACCTGGCTACCCTGACCATTCTTCTGTGTTTAACCCCGTCTGTTCTGATCTGCTGGAACTCCGCATATTGCTGTTCACCTTGCATAGAACTCAGTGCATACCTTCTACCTGCCTACTCAGAGACCTCCTCACTGTTGGGATCATCTAAGTCCTGGATTATGGCTGTCGAGGGCCCCTCTCTCTTCAGCGGTTCTCTGGGCAGAATAACTTCTGCGGTGAGTGTCTCAGGAGTAGCAGACGCGACACAATCTATGAACATAATATGTTAACATAATACAGTTAGTGTCAGTTACCACCAAACATAATACAGTACATACAGTACTGACTACTATATATATATATATATATATATATATATATATATATATGTGTGTAAATGTATATACAGCCTCCTGTGTCTTTATCTACCAGTCATAAGGCATTAAAAGGTACAGAGCCTTTGGTATCCCCTGCAACTGGGCCCCTTCCCGACCTGCTCCCCGGGTCCTGACAAAGGATACCATTCACTAACTGGTACACTGGAAGGGATATGGTCCTGAAGAAAGGTCATGAGTCCCTTCCGGTGATCTGCATGCCGCTGCTTTGCTGAAGAAGTTCCATGCTGATCATCTGAACAAATGGGCCAGTTGCTGATGGCAGTAAGCCGTTGTGAAGGTAACACCTGTATCCTGACTGGATACTACCTCCAAATTGGACTCCCTTAGCCCGAGACGAGACTCAGGAACAGCATACACCACCGCGAAAACAAGGGATTACAGCATGTTACTCCAAACAGACCAACGTTGGCGTTTAAGTAGGAAGTATAGCTCACTAGACAAGACAAGTGTAGGATGAAAGCATTACTGACACACACAGGTATTTATACACAATACACAGCATTTGGGTCTAGCAAGGGGAATACACAAAAAGTACATTGGGATCATAGGATTGTCACAGAGCTGGATAGTCTGACCGACTATCTCTGCTGACTTGTGCTCCCTTAGCCTGGTTTCCCAGTCACTAGCCGAGACTCAGTGTAGGGTATAAACAAAATGAAGACTACTTTATTTTTCACACACATGGCTGGATATAGTGAACACAACCGCCCCCATAATCTGTCTCCCAGAGACAATAAGGTCAGTAAAGGGATTAACAATATAATTACTGAAATCAGTTCCAGGGTTTGGCCAGAGTAAACATTTGTAGTGGTGAAACTGGGGTGGGGGGTTACTGATTTATCAACATATTAGTGCACCATGGGATGGAGAAGAAGATTCTGACATTAAACTGAAACAATGGCTGTCTGTCCCGAGTTGAAGATCCTGGCTGTCAGCCAGAGATAATCCCCTCAACAAGTGATGAAATAATATACTTGTGAGGGTAGAGCAGAAAACATGGGGAGACACAGGAAAAGGTTATAATATACAATATCATCTGTGTTGGCAAAGTACTGGAATCCCAAATCAATATGGTAAAACCTGTACTAGGGGGGAAATCACTAGAAACTGGGCCCCTGTACCTACACAAAGAAGTATTTAAAAAGCCAGGCCCCATAGTCGGTAGGGAGGAGGCTGGCTCTCAGGCCTCTCCAGTGGCCCCAGTGACGGGGGGTTCAGTCGCAAGGATTATCAGTGCCTACCTCTAGGACTTCCATGTGGAGACATAAAACATAAAAACATGCCACTCTGGGTCCACCTAGGGAGCTCCCCCACAACCAGGGTATTGTTTGATAGCTCAGGATCCCCACTGTCTCTAGTCTAAATATGACTGCACTTGGGTGTTGGGGCACCAGGTACAGGTGGAAAAGAACCCCTGAGGAGTCCCAAGGTGATTGAATCTATTTCCTCAGGCGGAAAAAGGTCTAAATCCTGGTGTCCCCTGTGGAGCTCATTTGAAAGCTCTGGAGCCCCTCTATAAACTGGTCAAAAAGCGCTGTAGTACATCACTGGGGGTCCAAGCTACACCCGGTTAAAGTTCTGGCAGGTTCTATGCTAGGGAGTTCCACAGATCAGGCGCATGCAGCATTTCAGGCTATGTAGAACCCTCATAGCCAGTTAGTCTACAGAAGTCTGGTTAGGGCAGACCAAACTGGGTTTTCCAGTCGCCTTGTGTTCTTTAGACAAAAGCGAAGACTGGGCAGGCAAGAAGTCTCCCCGTAAATCTGAAACCTACTCCCATGTGTCCTCAGCCTCAGGGGTTACTGTGACATTTCTTCCCCTTCAGAAAGTGACTAACCCAGAGAGGTTGACTCCGAAGTTAGCCAGTGCATCCAGTCTCACACCACCAGCAGCTAGTTGGTACCGTAAACAAATTTCCTATACAAGAGCAGTGCCCATTTGACCAACCTCTGCCTCTTCTGATGAAGATACCTGCCGCTGAGGAGAAGTGCTGACTGAACCTTCTCCCTGGAGTTCTCTAAGCCGCTGGAGAGAAGGCAGGGTAGCGGTGCCCTCCAACACAAGTTTGGGTATCTGGGCCTAGAGATCATCATCTCTGGGGCACACAGGTAGAGATTGTATTCCCATTTACCTGTACTGGATAGAGATCCCTCAGTGCTTGTGAAGAGAGGCCGACATCCTTTTGCCTCGATGCCAGCTCTTCTGGTGAGGTTGCTGCAAGCTCCTACAGTCATAGCGAAACCGACCTCTGAAATTACGTACCCCAGAAAGGTGACCTGTTAGCGGTGGAACTCACACTTCTCCAATTTGCAAAAGAGATTATTCTCTCGTAACCTCTGACTCGGGCTACATCAGCGTGGTGGTTTTCTATGGAGGTGGAATCAGGTAGGCATTTTTAACCGTGATACGGTTGAGCCCCCTGTAATCTATACAGGGTCTCAGTTTGCAGCTCTTCTTTATCACAAAGAAGAATCCGGCCCCAGCAGGGGAGGAGGATTTACGGATGAAGCCCCGAGACAGCGCGTCCGCAACGTACTCCTCCATGACCTTATTCTCGACAGATAACGGGTAGACTCGACCTCAAGGGGGTATGGCACCAGGTTGCAGCTCAATGGTGCAATCGTACGGGCGGTGAGGTGGAAGCTCACCAGCCCGGCCCTTATCGAATACATCTTGAAACTCTTGATACTCCTCAGGCAACAAAGAGACCGGAGAAGTTGTTAGCAACTTTACCGCTCTCCATAGGCATGTCTTGGAACAATTAGGCGACCATGCCAAGACTTCGGCCCTTACCCAATCAAACACGGGATTATGTTTGCACGACCACGGATATCCTAAGACTACAGGATAATAAGGAGAGTGTATCACCTGGAATTGTATAATTTGATGATGGAGAGCCCCAACAGCCATAGATAAAGGAGCGGTTTCATGGGTGACCTGCGGTGGCTGTAACGGTCTGCCATCGATCGCCTCAATGGCAAGTGGAGCAGTCCGAAGCTGCTACTGGCATAGAGTGCTTCTGGGCAAAGGTACTTCAATAAAAAGGCCCGCTGCCCCCGAGTCAATGAGTGCCTCTGAAACGATGGAAATCTTGCCCCCAGTGAGACCCACCGAGACGAGAGGTTTATCCTTCTGGATATCTGGGGATGCCGAGACACCACCTAAGGACTGACCCCTCTGGAGCCTTAGGTGCAAGCGTCTCCCCGGACATGTAGGGCAAGTTCGCAACAGGTGCCCTGCTTTACCACAGTAAAGACAGAGACCCTCCCTCCTCCTAAAGGCTCTCTCCTCAACTGAAAGACAGATAAATCCAAGCTGCATGGGTTCCACATCGCCCGAAGAGTCGAGACCAGGAGGCATGGGAGGAGAGGGAGGCACGGGTCGGGATGAGAAGCTTGGGGCTAAACATATAGGAGGCCTCCAGAGGCGCTCCTGGAAGGATGGTCTCTCACGGATTTGTGAGTCAATAAGGATGCAAAAAGAGACCAATTCCTCCAAATCAATGGGAAGGTCCCAGGCCGCGACCTCATCCTTAAGTATATCCGAGAGCCCATTAGAGAAAGCAGCCACGAGAGCCTCATTATTCCAACCAACATCAGCGGCCAGGGTACAAAACTCAATAGCATAGTCCGAAACCATCCTTGTACCCTGCCTAATAGACATTAGTCGCTTGACAGCCGATGTGGAGCGGGCCGGTACATCAAATACCCTTTTAAGAGACAGAACAAACTCAGGGTAATTGTGTACTACAGGTTTCTGTGACTCCCAAAGGGGATTTGCCCATGCCAAGGCCCTGTCTGAGAGTAAAGAAATCACAAAGCCCACCTTACTCCTGTCAGACAGAAAAGCCTGAGGTACCATCTCTAGATAGATACTGACCTGGTTCAGGAAACCTCGGCATAAATTAGGGTTGCCCCATAACACTGGGGAAGCAGGGCGGACCCTGTCAAGCCTCTAGCAGCATTAAAATCACCAGTGGCAGATGAAGCGGAAGCAGCAGCAGGTATAGAGGCAGCCTGTACCGTGATGACCTGAGATGGCGGAGCCAAATACACAGTACGGAGCAACAAGGTCTGGATTGGTCCATGGGCTGGTCTATGGGCTAACGCAGATTGGTCCATGGACTGGTCTACCTAGTCCAGCCTGGTAAAAACATTTGGTGGATTGCCTGCGCCCTCTGGGTTCATGGCCCTTGTGTAATGTTAGTGACCAGGAACCAGACAGACACGAAACGTAAAATGCAATCACCTTTATTGTAATAACAATAGCGAACAAAGCCAAATCGTGATCCAAGAGCATATACCAAAAGACAAGCCGGGGTCAGGAACCAAGACGGGTACTCAGACAAGCCGGGGTCAGGAATATGGAGATCAGCGAAGTCAGGTCACTTGAGTGACAGGAGTGTAGCCATGGCAACCCAGCCAGGCTGTAATAGCTTCCAGCAATGCAGCAGAAAGGCAGCTAGACCATAACACACGCTGCATCGGGTACATTGCCCAACAACTCTGCCTTCTCACTATTCCTCTCTGTGGCCCCATCCCACGCCCCCTAGGTGTCCCTGACTTGACATTCCCTTCAGTTCCTTAGCCACTCCTACCCTCCGTACCCACCATGGATGCCCTACATGGTGGGACCCAAATCACTCCTGCATCTCCTGCACTTCAAAATTCTAGCAATGATTTCAGATCTTCCATCAATCCTTCTGCCTTGTCGATTGCTACCGCTGCTGTCTCTTGATCTCCAACCTGATCTTCTGCTGCTCATCTCCCTGATCTGTAAGAAGAGGACATACTGGACAGACTTCCCTGTACCTGCACCTCTGCATCACGCCTTTGCATTCCTTTAGGTACCATCAGCTGTCCTCTTAATCTTTGGACACTGTGACTCCTGCTCTGGCTCCTGCGAACTAACAGCGCCCGAGTGCTCCACAATGTCAAAGTAGATTGCCCCATCTGAACTGGCCCCTCTCTGCTCCTACTTCCTACCCTGTCCCTGACCTCTGCTACACGTTGCTCCCTGTCACACCTACCCCTATTTCTGCAACCCCCAAGAATTCCCAATTACTCCCGACAAAGCTCACCCCACCCCAGTGTCCTGCTGTCCACCACAGGTGATTCCTCTGGTCCTAAATGCCCATCTGGCCTCCTTAACCAACCGCCCTTGCTTCCCAATTGCCCTTCACCCCGATGGACCTTGACCCTGATCCTCCAAACCACCTCACAATGCTAACCCTTTCCTCTCCCACTGTAACTACGGGGTACTTCCGTCCACCTGAACAGCCGTTCTACTGAAGTCCCTCGACGTCTGTAGCCGCTGGCAGAGCGCAGACTACATGGTCTCTGGCTCTGTACGCACATGCGCCACCATGTGGCTTCTTATAGGGACCACACTTACGCGTTCCAAGCCTCCGTTTTATATGGGGCGGGAAATCCAATTTGTATGTCTATTTAAACCTGGCTGTTGCACTGATCAGTGCCTGTGATAGTGCTTTGTGTATGTTTGCTGTGCTTATTAAATTCCTTTCATTGTGATTTCGGCTTTTGACCTTGGCTTACCTTTTGATGTTCTTGTCTATCTCCTGCGTTTCTCCTGGCTTGTTTTGATTATCCTGTCCTCGCCTACTCCTGACCTCGGCTCTTTTGCCTTTTGCTCGGCTCCTGTAACCAGTGGAGTTTACCAAGTTTTTTTTATTGCACAAATATTAATGAAAATGCAAAGTGGGATGATAACTACAAAAAGCAAATCTACTTCACTTAACCGAAACACCAAGTGAAATTTGATCTAATTAAATAAGACTTGATTCAATCAGTATTATTGAATATGTTATTCAAATAATATTTTACAAATGTTTGCACTGTTAAAATACAAATGACCATGGAATATATCCGTTCAGCTTTCTGTATCCAATTAATAAATATACATTTTAGTTTACCTTTACATTTAGAACCTATTAAAACAATGCTGATAAATGATCTTCTTTTATAATACAGTCATTATTTTGGTTGAAAAACTGCTAAAGGGACACTTGGTGACATCCTTTTTTATTTAATGAAGCTTGCAGTTATAGGCAAGTGAGTAGAACCACTGTTATTATCTGCATGAATGACCAGAGGCCGAGGGTCTAGATGAATGTTAAGATTTGCACTGTAAATGTGAGCATAGATCATATATAATCAGACCAAAAGGGTCAGCTATGGTGATGGTAGAAAGATATGAAAAATGAAGCAGCGAGGCTTGGGGGTTAATATTCAGACAGAATGAGATCTTCATTTTCATAAACCTGTCACTTGTACTCAAGGATAGAAAGTTTTTCTATTGAGACTGTTAAAATAAGAAATGTAGTGTGTTATTTCATTCTTAATAATATGTAAATGTAAAGAGACTCATGTAATATATAAAATATGAACATGTGTGAAATAATATTTTATCTCTTATATAAAATATGTTAAAAGAATCAAGGTTGCATGGAAAGGTGAAATACTATAAATAAGTCTTTTTATATGATGCCTTGCTTGTTTTTATGTATAGTTTTTCTCCTAGCTTCTTAAAACAGTTCTATGTTCATTTGAGTTTGCAATTAATTTGAACATTTCAACTCCCTGATGTAACAATGGAGAGAGAATATCTGAGCTTCTCCTGAAAGAAGGGCTGAATTGGTCTTGCACAATTAAGGTTGCCACCTGTCCAGGTTTGTCTAAAAAATAGATGTAAGTATATATATATATATATATATATATATAAATATACTCACACACAGTATCTAGATAGATAGAATTGATTTAGTAATGGAAAAGGAAGTTAAAAATGCTATTTATATGAAACAATAAGGCCTTTATCTAAACCTCCTTGCTAACATTTCATATGTAATCATTTAAGGATCCAGGCACAAAATTATTTTTATTATGTTTATCAGTACAGATATCACATTAATCCCTTCAGTCCCAAGGGTTTTTGGTACCTCAAGTCCCAGAGCAATTTTGCCACTTTTGCAGTATGCGTTCTTATAATCAGGGTCGTCATATAATCAGACCTCAAATAGAGGTCTGACTATGAGACTAAGATCCAGATCCCCCGCAGCGCTGCTTGGGAACTGGATCCTCCTGTCTGGTAACCCCCCCAAAACTTACCGGTGCTTCTGACTCCTCGGTGTGTTGTCTGGGCAGCGGGTAGACGTCTACGCGATTCGCACAGGCAATTTCCGCTGCAGCCAGAAGGAGGTGCGGTTAGCAGCGGGTGTTGTCTGCGTCCATCGCGCAGACCTTCCCCAACTGTCAGAGAGGAGAGTTCCCCGCTGACAGGTGCAGGGAATTTTATAGCAAGACAGGAGGCTTCGTATTTTGCATTAAACCTTCTTTACTGTTAACCTCCAGCAGCAAAACAGTTAACAGCAACAATAAAAACAACCAATAGGAACACAGCAACAAGTCTATAAAAGTCTGCACATCTTGGCACTCCTCCTCTTTCTTTGCTGCTTAACCTCCAGGTGAGAACATTCCAGTATCTTCTATTTACCTGTTTAATTGGTTTTTTCCATTGCCTCTACACTCATCTTTTATTTTATTTTATTGTCTTTTATATTATCTTATTGTCTTTATCGTTCCCTGCGCGCTTTTTCCTCCTTCCCTGCCCTGGTGCGTCGGCCTTTTGTTGGCCTCGTGCCCCAGGGCTCCTTTTTCTCCCGGGCGGATCTCTGCCCGTGGGTTTATTTATTCATTTATCTGTCTGCCGATTGTTTTTTCCCTATCCGCGAGGTGGTTCTTCCCTCGCGTTAGGTGTGCTGCCGCGCTTCCCGCGCGGCGGCCCGCCATTTTTTCAGCGCGCTCGTCCTCTTACCTTGCGGCGGGCTCGCCCTGTGGCGGCTCGTCGTCATCTTCCGCGCGGCGGTTAATTTACCCTCCCGCGCTCTGTCACACCTTGGAGCCGCTGTCCTCGCGGCTTCTTCCTTCTCGCCCCGCGGCCGGTCTCCGTCGCTGTGCCGGGGGGGGGACTCGGACCGCGTTGCGCTCCATCTCGTCCCCGTTCCGCGGCTTTTGTTCTTGCTGCGGGACGTCCTATTTTCTTTGAACGACGGCCTCGTTCATCGCGGGGCCTCCGTTCCCTGTGTTCCGCGGCGTGGTGGCGGCTCGGGTTTTTTCCCGCGGCCTTCACCACGCTGCGCATCGTTTATTCATTATTGTTTTTTTGTGTTTGGGCCTTATCGGCCACATTGTGTGCACATTTTCTTTTCTTTCAGGTGTAGGTTCTCAACAGATTTCTTTTAAAGTCGTTTTTTCCTTTTACTGTGGCCCAATCCTCCCAAGTTGGAATTTTACCCCTGCAATATTTGGGTGAACCCCCTGCTGCCTAGGGCTTCCTCCTTGCCCTCTATTTGCCATTGGGTAACCCCCTTTCGGCCTTACGGTGACCCCACCGCTTATATCAAGGGTAAACCCCTGCGGTATTATTTGTGGTGAACCCCACTCTGTGGCTACATTGCGGCCTGATTTCAGCCTCTCCAGGGGTGACCCCCTGTTCAGCGCTTACTGCCATTTTGGGTGAACCCCAGTTTACTGCCGACATCCGAACTCGGATTTTACTCACTCCTGTTATTCTTGTGTTCCCATAGACACTTTTGGAGTGCAATGGCTGACGAACCTCAAACTCAAATTCCTGCCGCTGTCCAAGCCTGGCTCCGCTCCGCCCTGGCGGCGTCATTCCCTGATGCGTTGGAGGAACGCCATTCTGCTCGCCCTTCCTCACCTCCCCCTTCCCCTGCTGAGGTGGAGGATTCTGACACTGGCGGCCTTGCATCCCCTGCGGCTACGGCAGTTTCTCACAAGCGCACCTGGGTCGAATTGCCCTCCACATCGGGTAAAGGGAAGGCTCCGCTGAAGAAACCCCGCAGTTCAACCTTTCCTATGGTCTCCCCTACTGAAGACCTCACCGATTACGAGGTTCTAGATGAATATTGCGCTGGCTCCTCCGGTCCGGCCTCCCCAGTGCGGCACCAGGACTTCGCTCCAGACCCTCCCAAGATCTCTTTCAACCCGTCACACGCTCCGGATCAACCTTTTGAGGTCACGGATGACCTGGGTACCCCGCTGTTCGATCCCAGGGCTCTGCGCCACCCTCGTTCCTCGGAATGGACACCATCTGCCCACATTGCGGAGTTCCTGCGGTTCTGGATTCGTCGCCCCCTGGATAAAGAGGTGCGCCAGAGGCTTCGCTCGGAGTGCCCTAGACCCACGGTCCGGGACAAAGTTCTCAATACGCCCGAGTTTGATCAGACCTTCGTGACTTTCCTAACCAAGAATGGCAAAGACCCTCGCAAGGGCATTGAACTGGGCTTACGCTCGGCACAGGATAAACTCCTCAATGTAACGGGCCCTTTGACCCAAGTGTTCCAAATGGCCGACGAGGCCATCTCTGACGGCTCTCCCCTGGATCCCCATCTGGTCCGTGACTGGACCCAGAGAGCTTTATGTTTGCTGGGCAACGCCAACTGTGCGATATCGTCTGAACGACGTAAGGCGGCCCTATTTAAATTGGATGCCAAATTGGCCGAATTGGGCCCCAAGGAACTGGGCGCTGACGCCAAGGGTCTACTCTTCGGCGAGAAGTTCATTAAGGACCTCAGTCAGCACGTCAATTTGTTCACCTCGCTCAACAAGGCCCAGAGTAACATGAGACGTGTCTTTCGCACGGGAACTCGTTTTTCCCCCAGTGCTGGTCGGCAGAGGGGTCGTGCCGCCAGCAGAACGGCCTCGCTGGCCACTAGACCCCGCTTTCCAGACGCCTCCACCACCTACCGTTCCCAGTTTCGAGTCCCATTCTCCAGAGGTGGATACAGAGGCAGAGGCTTCACGTCCACCAGAGGAAGATCAGCATCAGGTAAGACTGATTCACATATTTCCTCATATTCCTGTCGGGGGTCGGCTCGCTCATTTTTTCCATGCTTGGTCTCGCCTTACGTCCGATCCCTGGGTCCTTCAGACGGTAGTGGGTTTCCGTCTGGAGTTCCTTTCCACTCCTCGTCAGTGTTCTCCACCTCCACTCCCCAGGTTGTCTCACGATGCGGCCTCCTTGGTCCACTCCGAGCTCTCTTCCCTTCTCGAGAAGGGTGCCATAGAACGGGCGCTCTCCCCTCCGTGTTTCGTCAGCAATATTTTTCTGGTGCGCAAGAAATCGGGGGAGTTCCGCCCAGTCATCAACCTTCGGTCCCTCAACAGACATGTGATGTATCGTCACTTCAAGATGGAAGGTATTCATCTCCTCCGCGACCTGCTAAGGGAGAACGACTGGTTCTCCCGCCTCGACCTCAGGGATGCCTACCTGTCTGTCCCTGTCCATCTCGACGATCGGAGATTTCTTCAATTTCGCTGGCGAGGTCTCCTCTGGCAGTTCACCTGCCTTCCATTCGGTCTCAGCTCCGCCCCTTGGTGCTTCACCAAACTCCTGAAGCCCGTCATGGAGTTCCTTCGGGCGCACGGGATTCGCTCCATAATTTACCTGGACGACATCCTCCTCATGGCCCAGGACGTCGAGTCCCTTCGTCGCATTACCTTCCTTGCGGTTCACCTGCTTCAGGACTTGGGCTTCGTTATCAACGAGACCAAGTCGGCCTTGGTTCCGACGCAGACTATTCAATTCCTCGGTTTCTCTCTCGACTCGGTGGCAGCAGTCCTCAGGCTCCCGCGCGACAAGGTCCTGGTCATAAAGAAGGAGATTCGCAGACTCCTTCGTGGCGGCCTGGTTTCTCTTCGAAATCTCGCCAGAGTCATTGGCTTGCTCTCTGCGTCCATTCAGGCCATCTTTCCGGGCCCGCTCCACTACAGGGCCCTCCAGCGACTGAAGACGCGGCATCTTCGCGAGTCGGCCTCCTACGACGCGATGATCTCCTTGTCAGACGAGGCTCGGCTGGAACTCCATTGGTGGTTGGTCCACATGGATGCGTGGAACGGCCGTGCCATTTTCGGGTCAAGCCCGGATTTCGTCCTGGATTCGGACGCAAGCCTCTCTGGTTGGGGGGCTGTTTGCGGCGACGTGGCTACCGGGGGTCCGTGGACTTCGGAGGAACGCGACCTTCATATCAACTGTTTGGAGCTCATCGCGGGCTCGTTCGCGGTTCGCAGTTTCCTGAAGGGAGTTACTCACTGTTCCCTAGTGTTACGCATGGACAACGTCTCCGCCGTCCGCTACATAAACAGGCTGGGAGGCTCGAGGTCCAGGCTCCTCACAGAGCTCACCAAGGAGCTCTATCAGTTCTGCCTGGACAACCACTTGTCCATCCGCGCGGAGTACCTGCCGGGCAAGGAGAACCTCGTGGCCGACTGGTTCTCCCGGCATTGGAGGGACGTGAGCGATTGGCATCTCCTTCCAAGCGTGTTCCACTCTCTCCACCGTTGTCGCGGTCCCCTCCATCTGGATCTGTTCGCGTCCAGAGCGAATTGTCAGACGGACGCGTTCTTCAGTTGGCTCCCGGATCCGCTATCCTTGGCGGTAGATGCCTTCCTGCAGTCGTGGCCGCTCCAGGGAGCGTATGCTTTCCCCCCGTTCAACATGATCCTCCGGACTCTCCACTCCGTCAGGCGTCAGGGTGTCTCCATCCTTTTGATAGCACCCCTGTGGAGGACACAGCCGTGGTTCCCGTTGCTTCTGGAACTGTCGTGCGCGGATCCCCTGATCCTTCCCTCGACCTGGGATCTGCTTCGGGATCCGGAGGGGAACCCTCACCCCCTCATCCTCGACGATCGGTTGACTCTCGTGGCCTGGTCGGTTTCCGGGGATCCTGGCATGTGCCGGGCTTATCGGAGTCGGCTCGAGATCTGCTCTGGGGATCCTGGGCTCCGGGTACCAGACGGTCCTACCTCCAGGCTTGGCAGGCCTGGAGTCGCTGGTGTTTGGCTCGACACCTTGATCCCCTTACAGCTCCTGTGACGGCGGTTCTTAATTTTTTGGCCCATCTTTTTTCCCTGGGTCGGTCTTACCGCACCATTAACTTGTTCCGTTCGGCCATCTCGGCGGCTCACGTTCCGGTTCAGGGCTCAGGTGTCGGTAAGGATCCGGCAGTCTGCCGTCTTCTCAGGGGTGTTCGTCTTTCTAGACCCCCTAGGCCTCGTTATGACTCCTTTTGGGATGTCTCCCGGGTGCTTGGTTTCTTGGAGAGTTGGCCGGACAACGACGGTTTGTCCTTTCGCCAGCTTTCCGCCAAGACTGCTCTGTTGCTGTGTCTCGTCTCTTTCCGTCGGGTGTCTGACGTTCGGGCTTTTGATGTTTCCTCTTTTGTTTTTTCTCCTGATGGGGTATCGGTCTCG
This sequence comes from Spea multiplicata, assembly GCA_009364415.1. NCBI lineage: Eukaryota > Metazoa > Chordata > Amphibia > Anura > Pelobatidae > Spea > Spea multiplicata. The sequence continues at coordinate 35,974 of VKOC01017143.1, forward strand.
GTTTTTCGTAGAACTAAATCCAGTTCTACTTCTGTCTCTTACCCTTATTTTCCTGAACGGCCGCGCCTTTGCGTGGCGCGCTGTGTTCAGGCTTATTTGGCTCGATCGGCCCCGTTTCGGTTTTCCTCCTCTGGTCCTTTTTTCATTTCCTACGTGCGTCCTTTTCGGCCCATCTCTGTTCCTACTCTCTCCAGGTGGATCCGGTGGATTCTTGGTTTGGCCGGTATTGACAGCTCCTTTGGGGCTCACTCGGTCCGCGGTGCCGCAGCCTCCGCGGCTTTCTCCGCGGGCTGTTCCCTTTCCGACCTTTTATCAGCGGCGGATTGGTCCAGGGAATCTACTTTCCGGACTTTTTATTTTCGGGCCCCGGCTCACGCCGCTTTGGCGTTGGTATCGGGGCGTTAAAATTGCAAAATACGAAGCCTCCTGTCTTGCTATAAAATTAGGGATTAATCTAGCCTTGGTGCAGTATTAATCTAAATTTTATTAAAGACAGGAGGCGAGTATTTTCCCGCCCTTCCCCTCCCCTTATGTCTTGGGTTTGTTGGGGGTTTGTTGTCGGGCTGTTATTGTCATATTGCCTCATTACCGTGCCTGTGTTTTGTTCTGTCATGTTTGACTTATGGTTGCGTGGTACTTTCACGATTCTTTGTTTTTTCCAGGTCGTCCTCCGGTTGTCTGAGGTTTTTGACGCTACTATGGTTCTTCTCAGCGTGCTTTTGTGTTCCTGAGTTTTTCCGGGCTGTTCCTGTCTGTCGGTTCAGCTTCTGCGCAAAGAAAGAGGAGGAGTGCCAAGATGTGCAGACTTTTATAGACTTGTTGCTGTGTTCCTATTGGTTGTTTTTATTGTTGCTGTTAACTGTTTTGCTGCTGGAGGTTAACAGTAAAGAAGGTTTAATGCAAAATACTCGCCTCCTGTCTTTAATAAAATTTAGATTAATACTGCACCAAGGCTAGATTAATCCCTAATTCTCTCTGACAGTCGGAGGGTGTATGCACGATGGACGCAGACAACCCCCACTGCTAACCGCACCTCCTTCCGGCTGCAGCGGAAGTTTCCTACCCTGTCTTAGTGTCTCCTCTCAGGGGTCACAAGATCAGGCGGCTACTAACGATATGGAGGATTTTGTCCTCGACAAAAAGGCAACCCCCTTTTTGACCCGGGTAATTTTAAACACCCGAGATCCTCTGAGTGGATCCCAGCCACTCATGGTTCTCAGTACATGGAGTTATGGCTGCGCAAACCACTCGACAAGTCAGCCAGGAACATATTTCGGGCAGAATGCCCAAGACTTTCTATCCCTAATAAAGCTGTCGCTACTCCTGAATTGGACCCCATAATTATTCAGTACCTAAATAAATTCAAGATTTTCATAGCCCCTTGTGCCTGAAAATATAGATTTTATAAAAGACAGGAGGCAAGTATTACCCACCCATTTAACCCTTCTTTTGGTTCTTCTCTAATATTTTTCAGTTTGAATCTCCACGGATTCCTCATCTTCGGTCTCATCCTGACACAGTTTTCCCAAGTAATTATTCCTGAACGTTTTTTCTGCTCCTTATACTGGACTTATGTTTTATGACTTCTACACAGGGCTGGCCTTAGGGGTGTGCGGCCTGTGCGGCCCGGGAGTCGGGAATAGAAACATTGTCTTTTTTTTAAAAACTTTATTTAATGCGGAGTAGAAACAGGGGCGCCGAGTGGTCGCTCATGAAGTTTTCAGCAACCACTCGGCGCCCCTCACTCTCCTACGCAAGGCATCGACCTCTGTCGCGGTACTGGCGTTTCCTGCTGAGTGCTGGAATTTTACGTCATATTTCGGCGCTCAGCTGTGAAGTGAGAAGAGGCGGGGGGGAGGCAGTGAGAAGTGGCAAGGGGGGCAGTGAGAAATGGCAAGAGGGGCAGGCAGAGAGAAGGGGCAGAGGAGGGGAAGGCAGTGAGAAGGGGCAGAGGTGGTAGACAGTGAGAAGGGGCAGAGGGAGAAGGCAGTGAGAATGGGGCATAGGGGATAGATAGTGATAAAGGGAGGGAGGTGCTACATAGTGAGAGGGGGTACATATTGAGAAGTGGGAAAGGGGGAACATAGTGAAGGCAGTGAGAAGGGGGAGTGGGTGTACATTGTGAGAAGAGTGTACATAGTGAGAAGAGGTAGATAAGAAGGGGGGTAGATGGGGAGAGGGGGTAGATAGTGAGAAGTGGGAGAGGGGGTGGATCACTATCCACCCCCTCTCCCACTTCTCACTATCTACCCCCTCTCCCCATCTACCCCCCTTCTTATCTAAGAAGGGGGGTTACAAAGATGTCTTACACTGGGCTGTTTGGGGACAAAGTTGGCTCAGGCTGGGCTGTAATATGTGTGTAATCTGGGTGCTGATCAGGTTCTATGTGGGCAATGTGGACACCAAGGCTGGTTTTGGGGTGTGCAACCTGTGAGCTATGCCTGTAATTTAGGGGGTTATCTATACCTTTAATGCTGAGTTTGTATGTGAATTCCAATTGATTTATAGCTGCAAAGCTGGGTGTGTGTTATTCTGTCGATCTGTATCTGGTATGCTCTGTTTCCATACATTTTTCTTGTATACCTACAAATAGAGGGTTTGTCTGATTCTGTTTATTTGATCTATACCTTCAACGCTGAATTAACATGTGATTTTCAGTCTTCAGTCAGTGTGGCAATTTTTTTTGGTGTGGTACCAAAAACTGTTACAGCAGATTAGCTGTTTTGTTTAATGAAAGCTATTTGTTTGTTACAAGATCCATTCTTTTTTGTGGGATGGGGGGGGCGCCAGAGGAGTAGTCCGCACAGGGCCCAAAACCCCTAAGGCCGGCTCTGCTTCTACAGCTCAAAAGAGGAGGAGTCTAAAGAAGTTACCGGTTATATTACCTGTGATATGGTCTTATTGGATATTACCTGCATACCTAGCATGTTTGATTGATTCTTTGTTTTTTCTCAACCTTTATTGTTTGGTTAATCCTTGCTGCTGTTCATGCAAAACTTGGGAGTAGCTCCAGACCTGAAGTGTAGTGATCTCTCTCCCAATGGGTGCTGAAGCATGTGGGATCCGGTGCAGAAATCCACTAGGTACAAAGGATCAGAGGTTGCCAGCTGACACCAAGGAATAGAGAGGAAGCATCTATTGTAAAATATATAAAAAAAATGAATCAAGTCCATAGACCATAAAATCAAAACAAGAGGTCCATAAACAGGCACAGGGTAGAAACACTGGCTAGACGCTTAACGCATTTCACACAAGAAAGTGCTTAAACATAAGCAGGCTGATCCAGTAGTAAAGAAAGACTATTGCATTATACTCGCCTCCTGTCTTTTATAAAATCTTGAATTTTAAACAAATAAACTAAAAATACCCACCACAGTATATATTTCTGTAAACAAAAAACAAAATACTGTCTGCGCTTCTCACCCTAATAAAGTTGGCAACAAATATATAAACATAATATAAATGAGAGGTTTTGGTTATATGAATTGGCCAAAGCATAATTAAGCATAATTAAGCTCACCCGCCACGTATACATTGTACAGCCAACACACTGTATTTGCAGCATGCTCACACTGTTTGGTAGGCCTCATATTATACATTTGTATTATTTGAGCCTGAGACTAGCTTAGCGCACCGACATTTTTTCTTTTCCCTGTTTGCACATATTTGAGGTTGTTGGCTCCTCACCAGTCTGGTTGCAGCTTGCTGTCCAGGGGTTAAATGGGGGGAGGTTTAATTGCACCTCTCCCAACACATTAATAAGGTTTTGGTAGCAGTATAAACTGCTTTGTGTGCCCACTATGTAGGAGGTGAGAGTAGGTTCTCACCCTATTGAGAGTGTGCCTTGACGTGGTGGGTGAGCTTAATTATGCTTTGGCCAATTCATATAACCAATGCTCACACTGTTTGGTAGGCCTCATATTATACATTTGTATTATTTGAGCCTGAGACTAGCTTAGTGCACCGACATTTTTTCTTTTCTATATTTCTGTAAAGCAGACAACCCAGACTATCCTATTATTTGGACACTCTTTATGCAGCTATTTGGCCACCAATCACTGTCAAAGGTGGCCGCAGAAATTATTTGCTGCACTTTTTTTCACCAACACTTCTGTGTTGCTTAGATAGTTTTGCACAGGGTATGTGTTACGGCAGGGAAACCCTGCCAAAATTGTTTAGCTGCATCCCCTGATTACGGAAATACCCCACATCCTTACTTTTTTCTTTCTAGAGGGCCATATCCATCCCTTACATATAGTAGCCCATAGGGCAGTATTTTTCATACTTAACAGGTTTGTAAACAGAGGCAGGGGTTTATATCTTTTAGATGTTGTGCTAGGGCAATGGGATGTTGTTTTCTTTTTTTTTCAATTATTATCTTTTTTCAAATTTTGTTTGGGCGCAAATTCCCATAGACACTCCATAGTCAGAAAAGTCAGAAGAGTGGAAGCTGTTATAGCCACAATGGGGCAGCCATGGTGTTGGAATGGAATGTCTAACAACCTCATTTAGTTGTCCACACACTTTTGGTCATATAATGTAGTACCCAATACATTGGCCTAGTGGTGAGGTGTAGAATTGTATAAAAACTATACTTAGTATTAAATCAATTGCAAACGTATTTGTATCAATGCAATGTTTTAAAGGATTATAACATGGGGAAAAAGGCCTGAATATAAAACTACCCTATAGGAAAAAGTTTTACTAGTAAATATTTATTCACATGTAAACTATTTTTTCATATTTAATAAAAACTATGATTGAGAAACTTTGGATTCTTACCTGAGAATTCCTTTTCCTTGCTACTTCCCGGTAGCACAGCAGATAGCTCAGCCTATCCGAATATGGCAGGAAATGAATAAAATCCCCAGAACCTCCCCCTTTACTCACAGTGAATACATAACAACAAAATACAGAAAACCAATAAAATGCCTTTATTAAGGGAGGGCAAAAAAATTGCTACAGGGGGCGTGGCTAGCCACAGATGAAGATGGCTGCTTAGGCTCTCTGCTCTGCAGACCCTCTCAGTGTCTACTACAAAATAGCGTTTTTTTCTACCAAAATGGGCAAAACAAACAAAGCCCCTTGCACCCCTAAGCCAACGGGAAGCTAAGAAAAATCCTCACTCACCTCGGTCCGTTCCTATTCCCAGGGAAATCAAGAACAGGATTCCAGAGACTCTTTTCACAAGATGGTGCCTTGTCCCGCCGACTCGAGTAACGATTGCCTTGACGACTCTTGCACTGATGCACGGGAATACTCCACATTTCAGGATACTCTCCGGCTTCTGGCAACAAAAGACGAGATGATACCACTTATAGAAAAAGCCACTCAAGGTATTTGAGACACTCTATCTGAAATAAAGGCAGATGTCCAACAACTTGGAGACCGTGTGGTGACGGTCGAGACAGACACCGCAAAGATCACTGATACCGTGGACACTCTCTCTTCACAAGTACCGGAACACTCCCACACACTGCGGCTACTAGCTCGGAAACTGGAGGATCTGGACAACCGGGGCAGACGGAACAATCTCAGGGTACGCGGTATCCCAGAAGAAGTCACGCACACCGAACTCGCCTCGACCCTACAGACCATTTTCAACAACATCCTATAGCGCCCTGTGGACACACAGATTCAATTCGATAGAGCTCTACTTAAACCACGTGGAGACGCCAATTAGGCCTGCAACTAACAATTATTTTCATAATCGATTAGTTGGCCGATTATTTTTTCGATTAATCAATTAACCTGATAAAAAAATGAAAAATTTTCATTTATTTAAAATAATTTAATAAAGTAACGTAGGATGTAAAAAACAACAGCAGAATAAAAAAACTTTGATAAAAATGCATTTCTTGTTTTTATTTCCCAACCTGCCCCCCCAGTTACGCACATTTGAGCCCAGGTTTGCCACACTGCCTCCCAGATATGCCACATACCCCCAGATATGCCACTCCGCTCCCCACATATGACTTATATACCCTATATGCCTTATACCCCCAGATATGTCATTCCATCTTCCCCAGGTATGCCGTATACCCCCCTGATGTGCCATAGTGCACTCATATATTTGCAGACTCGTTCACAGACACAATACTTTTATAAATAAATACAGTGTTAATCTTCAGTGCCCCAGGATTTTAGATTCCCCTTAGTTGCCCCCCTTTACCTCTAACTGCACCTTAAGTTAACCTTATTTAATTAATTAAATTAACCCTCAGTCCTCAGCATTAAATTAACCCTAAAGAGAGGACCCCATTAACCATAACTGCCCCTAAATTAATCCTGAAGACCCCATCAACCACAACTGCCCCACACAACACCACATTAACTATAACTGCCCCTAACTTTCAGTAGCCCAAATATTAATTTTATACTCACCAGTTAGATGAGTTCTTCAGCCATTAGGAGGGTATAGGTAATGGGCGGGGCCAATCGGCTCCCTGTCCCTCCCTGCAGTCACTGCCGATAGGCCCTGCCCCTTTCTCTGTCCCTCCTTGCAGCCAATCGGCAGTGACTGCAGGGAGGAACTGTAAGTAGGAGCTGCTGCAACTAAGCGATAATGAAATTCTTTGTCAACGATTTTCATTATCGATTATTATGGATTTTATCGATTAGTTGTTGCAGCCCTAATACCAATAGCCCTCCGAGGAACGTCGTCTGCCGACTTCACTACTACCCCGTGAAGGAAAGCATCCTCGGTGATCTCACCTGGAATGGACACACCACAATTTTTCCAGACCTCTCCCCCATGACCATACAGGCGAGGTGCATCCTGAAACCGCTCACTACGGTCCATGCTTCATCGATCCCTTACCAATGGGGATTCCCGTTTGCGCTAATTGCTCAGAAAGGCACTGACACATTTATCCTTCGCAAAGCCTCAGATGCTCCATCTTAGAGAGCCTGGACCTGCCTCCTATTCCTATCCTAGACTGGGAGTCGACCCTTGTTGCTCCCACTCGTCTACGAGACCCATCTAAGGATAGGTCTCCCAAGCCTTGCAGGGCCAAACGTCCGAAGATCCCGGCACCCTGAACATACACTACTCCATGACAGCTCATGCTTCGCTCCCACTTTTCACTTTTTGGCTGCAACCGGCCCTAAGTCTTTGGAACACCGACAGATGCCTGCAACCACATCTTTCGGAAGACCCCACAACTTGGACCTATTTTCTTACGCTCTCACTATCTTCAGCTTCAGATGGTCTGCTCTCCCAAGATCTCCTGCCCGCATCCACCAACACATCGTCCTCCTCTAAGGGACTGCTTCCAGAACCTCACGCTAACGCTGTTCTGATGACCAGCTCTACTATCAAAGCTTGCTTCACATGCGGACCCACCACCTTCCTCGACCTACAACGCGACGCCGACCTGGTGGCTCCCTCTCGGACTGGGCTGCTGCCTCGGATGGACACTTCCACGGACACACTGCTGTACTGGCCACTTCCTAGACCCTCCGCCGACATTGCATGTCATACGGTCTGTTATACGCTTATGGTAGTTTTATTTATGGATGGTATGGTGCGCTGTCACCACTTATTGCTACCTTTTGGATCTTAATGTTTTATGACTACCACTCTGAATGTCAGAGTCCTGAATAAACCTCAGCAAAGGTCAAAATGACTCTACCTCCTCCACTCATACAAAACCCGCATAGCCTCCAATCAGCATACTTCTCCAGCTCCACTACTACCAAGACCAAGGGAGTTGCTATTTTACTACATAAAAGCCTTCCCTTTCAACTCCTTGATGTCTGGAGGGACACGGAAGGCAGGAGTCTGATTGTTAAAGGGTATTTGGGTACGCACAAGATTACACTCACCACTGTATATGCTCCCAATAAGAACCAAATACCTTTTCTGGTTAGCTTAATTTCCAAATTAGCAGACTGCCAGGAGGGAGTGACGATTTTCAGAGGGGACCTTAATATGGCACTGGATCCTAGACTTGACTGCTCGACAGGTACGTCCCATCTCCCCTATGTGAAAATTAAAAAAGTGAAATGAATGATCCTCCTTAACCAATTAGTGGACGTCTGGAGGGCCCGACACCCCACTGCTCTAGACTACACCTTCTACTCCCCCTTCACAATTGCTACACACATATTGATGCCTTATTCTTATTATTCCTACCTCCAATCTGCTACCGTTGGCTCTCAGGCACTCAGCGACCATGCCCCTGTCCACATGACTTTCCGTCTACCTTCACATCCTCCCAAGATATGGTGCTGGCGCCTCAATGCCAGTTTGATAAACGACCCCACGTTTCTCCCGGAGCTCGAGGAGCACCTCAAGAACTACTTTGATGACAACTCCTCCTGTGGCACCCCGGTCCCGACGGTCTGGGAGGCCCACAAGGCGGTAATGAGAGGCCATCTTATTCAGCTTGGTGCCAAACTTAAACGTGTAGATCACCTGTCCCTTATCTCCCTGACACGCCAAATAGCGGATCTAAAACACAGACGTAAGCTAACTATATCCCAGAAATCCTTGAATAGCTTCAGGCCCTGCGCGCCAACCTATCCATCCTCCTGGACTCCAGGGTCAAGCGAAATTTTCTCCTTACCAGGAAACACTTTTATGAACTGGGGGACAAGCCTGGGAAACTACTCACCAGGGCTCTCAGGGCCAAGAGATCAACCACGTACATCGCCAAGGTTAGGGACGCGTCGGGCACACTACACCACCCACGAGAGACATTGCCCGTTGCTTTTCTGCCTACTGCAACAAACTCTATAACTTAAACACTCACTTGTATGGCAGAATATTTAGACAAACACCTTAAACTTAGACTCTCTATGGAGGATAGGGCTGGCCTCAACTGACCTAGTAGCTTGGAGGAGGTGGAGAGGGTGATTAAATCCCTACCAAAGGGTAAAAGTCCTGGCCCGGATGGCTTCACCCCGCTATACTATAACAACTTTATACGAATCCTGGGCCCCCATATGGTGACCCTCTTTAACGTCCTAGCTGCCGGGACGCCCCTCAACCCCCAAACAAACACCGCTCACATCACGGTCATCCCAAAACCAGACAAATACCCTGAAATCTGTGTAATTATCGCCCAATTATGCTCATCAATGCCGATCTTAAAATACTGGCAAAAATCTTATCTTTTAGACTTAACCCCCTTCTTCCCAGATGTATTTACAGCAATCAGGCCGGCTTTGTGTCCGGGCGGGAGGCCAGGGACAACACCCTCAAGGTCCTGTACCTAATGGCGGTGGCTCAATCTTGCAAAACCCCTTTTCTTCTGGTATCAATGGACGCTGAGAAGGCCTTCGACAGGGTCTCATGGGCCTTCCTCTTCCAAGTCCTAGAAAAACTGGCCGTAGGTCCCAGGTTCCTACAACATATACGAGCTCTATACTTCTCACCCTCTGCCTTTGTCCGAATCAATGGTACTCTCTCTGATAAAATCACCCTGGCCAATGGTACCAGACAGGGTTGCCCACTTTCCCCCCTACTCTTCCTCCTCACGTTAGAACCCCTGGCCAGCGCCATCCGGGCAAATCCTTCCATCACGGGCCTCTCGGTGGCGGGTCTAGAATATAAATTATCTATATACGCCAACGATATGCTTTGTTTAGTAGCAAACCCATTAACTTCTCTCTCACACATTACCTCCGAGTTGCAGCAGTTCCGCAACCTGTCCCAATATAAAATCAATTTACAAAAATCTGAAATCCTGGGCACACATATTCCTTCCTCCGTCAAAACGCAGATACAAGCTGTCTATCCCTTTAGATGGATGGATACATATTTAACTTACCTTGGGGTGCACGTCCTGGCCGACTTGTTCACCCTGGTGGAGGTAAATTTCGCTCCCCTGCTGTCCTCAGTCTCAGTGGACCTCAGGAAATGGTCCTTCAGCCACATATCCTGGTTTGGGAGGGTGAGTGTACTTAAAATAATTATCCTCCCGCGCCTTCTATATATATATATCCTACAAACCCTTCCAGTCTACCTGACCCAATCCTTCCTTAAACGATGGACCAGGACCTTCAAGGTACGTCTGGTTCAACCGCCCCCCCCCCTAGATTGGCCCTCTCTTACCTGATCGTCACCAAGGGCCGACCCGACCGTCACACCAACGCTGCATGTCTTTCATAAGACCCTTGCCAAATACCCAAATATGACCTGCCCGGGCCCTCTGTCCCCCGTCTCTCCCAACCCCGAATAGTCTGGACCAAGCTGACATACAGTTTATCTTGCCAGCAAGGGAGAAGGTGCTCCGTGTTTCACACCTCTACACCGGGGACTCTATCTGCCCCATCTTGGACTTTATACTTACCACCCCGTGCCCTTTAGGACAACTTTCCTATACCATCAGATTAAGCACTTCCTGTCCTCCCTGTCCCCCACCTCTGACCTGACCAGGCCGTTAACGACATTTGAATTACTTTGTACGGACTCTTCCAGACACTCGCATCTCCTCTCCACATTATATAAACTTCTCTTGACATATCGTACCCCTAGAAAACCGTACTTCCTCAGCTTATGGCAAAGGGACTTGTGCCGCACGTTCGAGTTAGAGGAGTGGGACAAAATGATATCACTCACCCTTATGGGGGTCACATCTATTAAATTACAAGAATCGGCATACAAGCTTCTTACTAGATGGTATAGGGTGCCTGCGGACCTCCACCACTTCCTCCCACAGGTCGCACCAAAATGCTGGAGGTGTGGTGCCGATGTGGGTTCCTATATGCATTTGTGGTTGAACTGTCCCCTTGTGCAACCTCTATTGGCAGCTGTGACTGCGGTGATACGGGCAGTAGACGACCCTGACTTCCAGACCTCTCCCAAGGCAATGCTTTTACATCACACTCCTTCCAGCATGGGCTCCTACAAGAGGTCGCTTACCATCGTTTTTATTACCGCGGCCAAGGCTACCATCCCTTGCTTTTGGAGGCAGGCTAAACCTCCCCCTGTCTCCGTGTGGCTCAAGAAAATTAGCTTCATCTGTCAGATGGAGGACTTAGTCATGACCTCCAGGGGACTGGGCTACAAAAAGGGGCTGAAATGGTTGCCATGGAGGGAGTTTCTGGCCTCTCCATCTTTTCAGATCGTCCTTGGCAGCTTTGTTGATACCCTCCTGACTCAGACACAGGTTGACCAGATAATTAGCCACCACATATTGAATCGTATGCATACATTTTGATACCAATTTCACCTGTCTTGTAGACCGCAATGACCCTTTTTCTTTGTGTGATTCACTAGATGGCGCTCCATCCATCCATACGTTCACGTGCTTTGTTTTCTTTATTTTCGTTTGTTTCTTTATTTGTTTCTTTTGTCAATCTCGGCAACTCTCCAGGACAGTACTACCTGCTGATATATCCTGTAACATTGTATCCGTGATACTGATCGCACTGTAACTTCCTGTATTGTTTGACACCTACTGATGCACATGCAGTATATTTCTATATCTGAAGTTTCTGCTCGAACTGTCTTCTTCCTAAGTATATCTGGCCTGATGTATACTGCTATATTGCGATGCCTGATGTATCCTGTCCACTGATCTATGTAATGTTATTTTTTCAATAAATGGAGATTTGAAAAAAAAAGATTGCTACCGGGAAGTAACAAGGAAAAGGAATTCTCAGGTAAGAATCCAAAGATATAAAAAAAAACATTAAGGGAGGGCAACAAACAACGGACTCCAAGACTTGGCTACCAAACCTGGCATCATCTAAACTGGCAGGCTGTAAGCGGTAAGGCTTGACAAAGGTATGAACAGACTTCCACACTGCAGCTTTGCAAACCTCCTCAATAGGTACTCCAGCGACCTCAGCCCAAGATGTTATGACCGGGTGGAATGAGCCTTGAGACCAGAGGGAGGTTCTTTACCAGCATATTGATATGAAGGTGACCCTCCTGGGTCGACCAAAAACCTTGATGGAATTCTTTGACCATCATGGCTCCCCAACCGGATAAACTGGCGTCTGTGGAAATTATAGTCTAAGTTGTCTCGGTCCAGATCAGACTCGAACCCAGCCTTTTCACATGAAGCCACCACCTAAGGGAGAGACGAACACTGGCTGGAACAGAGACCTTCCTTGAGAGCGCTGGTATGGATCGATCCCATGACTTCAGGAAAAAACACTGCAGAGGACAGATATGAAAAGGGGCCCAAGCCAGGGCAGGCCTTGTAGACACCAATATACCCAGAAGGCGCATGAGAAACCTCAGACTGGAGAGACGATGGGATAGAATTAAGCGGGTAAGGCTGATGATGTTTTGAATCTTGTCTGTTGGCAGATCTTCTGACTGGAAGTATCCAGGATAAAACCCAGGAAGGGAATTGTTCGGGTGGGAAGCAGACGGGATTTCCAGAAATTGATGATCCATCTCAAATCTTAAAGTACGCCGACTGTCCTGTGGATCTGCCGAGAAAGGCGATCTGGAGAGCCTGCTGTCAGAAGCCAGTCTAAATAAGGGACTCTCGTGATTCATTCTTTCCTTAGGAAAGCCACCATGCCTGATAGCAGCTTGCTGAAAATCCTCAGAGCAGAAGAGAGACCGAAAGGAAGGGCTTGAAACTGGAAGTGATGAGTCCCTAACGAGGATGGGATGGCCACCCGAAGGAACTGGGATCCTGATGGGAACATGGAGTAACCGGAAAATCTCCTCAGAAAGAAGCTCTACAGTGGATTTGATAGATTCCATTCTGAAGTTCTTGTAGGCCACAAAACGGTACAGAAAATTGAGGTCTATTATTAGTCTGAAGACTCTTTGGGCAGCAGGTACTGGGATAAGCACCTGTTTTCTCACAAAATCTTGAACAAGATCCAACAGCGCCATTTTCTAGAAGGGATCGGCAGGAGCAATCATGAACCGCTCTGGGGGAGTGCTGACAAGCTCCAGACTGTACCCTCTGGAAATGATTCCCAGAGTCCAAGCGTCCAAAAAATAGAGAGCCCATAGGTGAAGAAAGTTCTTCAGCCTGCCCCCTACTGCAAAACTTCTGGAAATCTGGAAACATAAGGCCTGTCTTGAAACTGGAATAACTGATCTTCTAGTGGCTCTGGCCACTGGAGCATCTATCTTGGGGGCTAGGCAGAGCTCAGAAAAATCTTCTGGAAAAGGAAAAAGTCTGGAGACCCTTTTGGAGATAGTAAGCTTCCTTTCTGGAGTCTTCCACTGGTCAGTAATAATGGATCTTAAGCTCTCATGAACTGGAAAGGCCTTAGGCTTCTTGAAAGAACCTTGAAAAAAAACGGTCTCGTTTACACTTCGGCTGCTCCTCTTCCAGGTCTAGAGAAACCCTTACTGCAGAAACCAGCTCCCCTTCCTCTGGAGATTCAGGCTCCTCCAGATGCCAGTCTCTAACAGAGCTTGGAGAACCAGGATCTGAAGATCGTAATTCAGGCAGAGGGTCAAGGCCAGCTGTCTTAGGCTGGGGCAAGGAATCCAAAACAGATGAACGGATCTGCTGAAAAGTAGACTGGAGCTCAGTCTTCATCCATTCTTTAAATTCTGAAATGCACTCTTCTCTGGCTTTAAGGCAGGAAGAGCAAAACTTCCTAGAGGCGTCAGACACAAAACTCCCATAGACTTATAACCTACTTGGGCTAAGTGGCAGAAAAAACAGCAGAGCAGAAAATGACCACTGGATACCAGGACTCTTCATCAGAAGCAAACTGCAAACTAAGAGCAGTACAAATAAATAGAAAAACCTTACCAAACCGCGGGAAAATGGTCCAGAAACTGCCAAAAAGAACTCTCTCTGACCTGATCTGCTTCCTGCTGATGAGGACACTGACCTGAGGTGCCCCCTGGCTGCCTGGGAAGAAACCGGAAGCACATCAGAGGGAAGACCTGCAGACCAGCTAGCCCGGCAGGTGACCTAGGGCTGCAGAAGGTAGGTGAGCTTAGAGTCCTCCCGGGGACCCTGTAAAAGAAATCCTTCCCTACTCAGCGGAGGTTGCCAGAGAGGAGGATCCGGGTCCCCTGCAGCGCTGCGGGGGATCTAGATGTTAGTCGTATAGTCAGACCTCTATTTAAGGTCTGATTATAAGACAACCTCGAATAGAAGATGAGGGGTATTTTTTAGAGCAAATGCTCTGAAAAAAACTCATCTTATATTCAAGCAAATGCGATATATTTGATGCTTGTGGGAACAGCTTAAAAAAAATAAAACAATGCATACATTTTTTGTTAGAATATTTATAACAAAAGGGGCCTCTTGGTCAATACTCCTACATTTTTAATGTGAATTTGAACATTGTATTCTAAATACTTGCAGTGCAACATAAAATATGTAAGGTGTACTAAATGTGAGCCAAGTCATTTAAAAACATGGTTAGTGTCCAAATCATCACCATCATTGCATTTATATACCAAACCATGTTGGATGGATCTAGTTATAGATCATAATAATGATGGTTTTAAGGCTGGAACCTGGAGCTAAAATAGCTGGATGCAAAAGAAATAGCCATATCATGAGCACAAGAAAGATCTTTACAGTTCAAGAAGAGTTCAAGCATGGACAAGGCACTAGAAAATGGGTCAAGTGTAAGGAAATTCTTCATGTTCTGTAAAATTAGTTTCATAAAAATATTGTTTCTGAGATAGTAATTGTCTCATCTACCAAATATTCATACCTCATTTAATCTTTGAATGTCTTCAACATCATCAGCATCATTCTTCCTTACAGACATAATCTTTGCTTAAAAAGATTTGTTTGTAAAGCAGATCATTTGGAGAAGATTAGATTCTTACTTTGAAGAGTGTAGGTAACTACATTTAATAACTTTGATCTTAATACACACAGATTGTTTTTAGGCTAATGCATTCTAGTCTATAGAGTAGGATTTAAGAATAAAAATAACCACCCACAGCTCTTTGTATTGATGCAGTGTTACATAGAAAGGGCAGAAGTCCTTGGCCACAAGAACAGTAACCTGGTTGTACCGGAGTCACAGATGGTCTATAGTGTAGGAAGGCACTGGCAAAGATAATGTCACTGTCTTTTATTTGAAGAAATAAATAAACCAGTTTGTGCAGATTAAAAATTCATTATAACTGATTTCAGGAAACAGGGATTTACTCCTTCTTTTTCTTCATACCAAGAGACCAGAAAAATAGTTGTCTAATTTGATCTATTTCATAAATCCAAGGGAAGTTTATACTTTTTATATGGCCAACATAGAAAAATATGTAAATGTATATAAGCTTTTGGGACCTCAGAGGCCTTCAGAAGATTCCTTAACCACTTTAGTTTCTATCTCACTCATTTCGCTGTTTACTGGTGCTATACTGACTGTAATTAGGGGCATGCTGAGACATGTGCGAGGGTCAGTCTTAATACCAGGTGGTTGAGACAGCTGCTTGTGGACCCCTACCACAGGGAGAGACTTTGGAGAAGGGCTACTAACCGGCTTCATGGGTTGCCGGATAAAAACTGGTAAAAGCTAAAAATCACATGGGGGATATGATAGGAAATTTTAAAAACCTAAAGGGAATCAGCATAATAAAGGAGGAGAATATATTTAAAAGAATAAAAACTACCACAAGAAGATTACATAGTCTTAAATTAGAGGGGCAAATCTTTAAAAATAATATCAGGAAATGTTCCTTTACTGAAAGGGTAATGGATACATGGAATAGTCTTCCAGCAGAAGTAAAACAATACAATGAAGCAGTTTTAGCATGCATTTTATATGCAAAGGCTAGATATAAGGAAAGGCAAGAGACCATTGAAAGTACTCAGAAATTGGACAGACTAGATGGCATAACAATTTATCTACCAACGCATTCTATGTTTCTAAATAAAAATTAAAAAAATGACAGTGTCCTATGCTAAGTCCAACAACTGTGAAAATGTCTGCAAAGAACCATGTCCATTTATGTCTGATTAAAATAACCGTGACCATCAGTGTACAGGATTAAAATGTGTGTGTCAGTATACAGGGTTAAAATAATTGTGGGGTGACAGTGTACAAGTTTAATTGTGTACGGTATGTGTAAGTATACAGTGTTAGACTTTCTATGTCACCATAGGGTGAGGGGAGTGTCCGTGCATGGTGATATAATGAGTATGTGTGTGTTAGTGTACAATATTAGACTGTGTGGGGTGTTAGAATGTCAGTGTACTGTGAGTGAGTGAGTGCGTGCCGTGTCAGAATGTGTGTTTGCATATAGTTTTAGAGTGTATGTGCTAGCAGGTTTTTTTTTCTCATTAGTTTTTGCAGAAGAGTAACAAAAAATCACCATATTTTATCATTTTTTATAGTAAATTCGATGATATGATAAAAAAACGGTATCTAAAGAAAGCCCTGAAACAATATATAATGTGTGGGTGCACGAAATGACAACTAAACAGCAACACTGCAAATGTTAAAAGAGCCTTTGTCCCAAAATGTACTACGAGTAAGAAACAGTCTTGTCATTAAGGGGTTAAAGGATGAAAACTAACTGCTAGTTCAGGTGTTATTTTGAAATCATATTTCAGTCACAGTTTTTACTTCAAAGAGAAAGGTACATATTATGTGGTTAAAAATGCATGTCTAGGCATAAAGTGATGCTGGCTAAAGTCTATGCCAGGTTCCCTTTTTGGTTAAACTTTTGGCTAAATTGGTGGACTTTCAGGAAGGCTTGACTGTTTTTGGCGGTGACCTCAATATGGTCCTAGACCCCAGGCTCGATTGCTCCTCTGGTACATCCCATATTCCCTTTGCTAAGATCAAGAGGGTTAAACGTTGGGTTTTTCTCAATCAGTTGGTAGGCGCGTGGTGTGCTCAACACCCCTCTCCGTTAGATTATACCTTATTTTCCGCCCTGCATCAACGATATACTCGTTGCGCCATCACACTGTACCCTGTCTCCGCTAACCTAGCTTTCCCGATCGGTGCTCTGCGTCCCCTCCTGCCCATGGGTGTTGGGGTTCTGAGACTCGGGTATCTGTTTAAGGACGGGGTACTTCGCCCTGTGTCAGATCTGTCTGACCTTTCCCCTTGCTTTTTGTCTTTTATCAGGTTCGACATTTCATAATGTCTCTGTCTCCGGCGTATGATCCCTCTCTACCCTCTACTTCTTTCGAATCGCTGTGTGCTAATCCCCACAGTCACTCCCACCTCCTCTCGGTTTTATATAAGCTGTTTATATCGCGCCGTGTTTCTGTGAAACTGTACTTTCTCAGCTTTTGGGAACGGGATCTGGGTTGTACATTTGATAGTGAGGACTGGGATAAGGTATTTGTTCTCACCCATAAAGGGGCGACGTTGTGCAAATTGCAGGAGTCTGCCTACAAAGTTCTTACGAGATGCTATAGGGTGCCTCCGGAACTCCATTGTTTTCTCCCCCAGGCTTCTCCCCGCTGCTGGAGATGTGACGTTGCCCAGGGTTCCTATCTCCACTTGTGGTGGGACTGTCCCTTGATTCGCCCCCTGCGGTCCACCATCTATGAGGTGATCTCATCCCAGGGTATTTCAAATGCCGGTATTTTAACCCTTTCCATGCACGAATTTTACCACCAGCCTTTGTCAAAAATTTGTGGTGGTATTTTTTTCTGTTTTTCTTTTTCACACACATTATACTTCAGGTATAAATTTACCGCTCCTGGTATACATTACTGTCAAACAACACCCTAATATTTGTTCAGCAACATCTCCTGAGTACAGTGATACCATCCATGCATGAGTTTTTCTGGTTGTTTGGGGGCTTTTTCATTTTGGTCAGTCTGTGCCTATGCCCTATTATGGACACCTTTTAACCCGACCAGACCATTCATATTTTTTATCCCTTCAGACCATTCATATTTTTAAAGTAGACACCCCTTGGTTATTTCAGATGCTAGTATTTTCCACGCTAGGATTCTTGGAAAAGATACAGAGCTAATTTTAGCACTTTTTTTTATTTCTTTTTATATTTTTGGACTTTTTTTTACATTTTGTTGGAACTGGATAGTTTCCCTGATGGTGACATCACTGCTTAATTTTTTTAAATGTTACCACATTTTTATATATTTTTAGCTATTTTTTCCATTTTTTAAAATTAATATTTGACTAATCACAAAAGCTGTGCTTTCTTCATTGACTGGCACTTCACTGGTCATTATGGGATTAATACTTTCAATACATAGGCCTAAACTTGTGGGGTGTTACAAATACCATGTGCTCAGGGGCACCCAGAGTGGATCCTGTATGTGGCACCCCACCACACACAAGAAAATCAAATCAAAAATATTTATTTCACAAATGCGTAAATGGTATGTCAACTGGAAAAAAACTAGAAATCTTAAAAAAAAAACTTCAATACATTAAATATGTTTAAATAAATTGCAGATATAGTACAACATAACTCCTATCACTATATACTGAGCTAGAAGTTGATGGTGGTACAGCATAACTCCCATCGATATTCACATAGCCAGACAGTGATGGGGTAGGCCTCTGTCCCTAAAACAGTTTGCTTGTGCCATTGCTGTCCTTAAAACGGCCTGCCTGTGCCGTTGAAGCTTCTTTAAGCAGCCTTTCTGTGTCACTGCTGCCCCGAAACAGCTTGCCTGTGCTACCGCTGCCTGCCTCTGCCAAATCTGCCTTTGAAGCAGACTGCATGTGCCAACTCTGCCCCTGAAACAGCCTGTCTGTGCCAACTCTGCCCCTGAAACAACCTGCATGTGTTAACTCTTCCCCTGAAACAGCCTACATGTGTTGACTCTGTCCCTTTAGCAACCCACCTGTGCCACCTCTGCCCCTTTAGCAGCCTACCTGTGCCACCCCTGCCCCTTTACAGCCTACCTGCCACCTCTGCCCCTTTTAGCAACCTGCTTGTGTCACCTCAGCCCCTTTAGCAGCCTGCCTGTGCCACCTCTTTCCCTAAACACTCACTCATTTTTTTATTCACCTATTCACTCTCCCTTTGCTTCTCTTGCAGATTTCAGTGGTCCGGGATCCGGCCGAGCATCACTGGAGCCGTGCTGCAGGCCCATGTTAAGGAGCTGTCGGCCACTGGGTGGCCTCCTGATGAGTGGCACCAGGTGCAGACTGCCCCCCCTGCATCCTAATACCCCACCCCAGGTATGCTGCTGCATGTGCTCCCAGTCCTGCTATAGACACATTTCCAACAAAGTATGAAAAAATATCAAAAGTACAATTTCAGTTACATTTCTTCCATTATTCAGTCACCATATTTCATTTTAGAAAAATACATAGCTCTGTGGGGCTCTGCATTCTACTTTAGATACAAAATCTATGTTACACAGGGTGACAGCCTTGAATATTGAATCTTTGCAATAAATTGTATCATCAGAAAATGCACAAGCTAAAATTCCTTGAATAAATATTAGAAGTTATGGTTTTATTTTGCATCCCTTTCTTCTGTAGAATACGGGCAGATAACAGCAATCAGAAAAGGTCATCCTCAATTTCTCTGCAGAAATGATCTGTCTCAGCTATGTAATAAACATTTATCCATGCTTTTATTAGCTATATTGAACTTGACAGTTCTGTTAAACTAGTTCCTTTCATTTTGCTAGGTCATAGTGGTTAATGCTGATAAAAAAAATCTCATCACTGTATCATATGCCCACACATTTTTTGAAGATAACCATTGAATGTATTAAGGATTCCTTTGTTAAATTTTTAGATTTAAAAATCAGAATAATATTACCATGTTGCAAGAAAATCTAATTTTGCTTCATATTTTCTTAAACTTGGAAAAGTTGATTATAATGTGGTGCACAAAACATTGAGACTGGACAATGCTTCACTACCCTATAGTGAGTTTCCACTCAAGAGAGTCTCACATTTTAGTTTGCTTGAATTATGGAGAAAACCTTATTGCACTTAAAAATTATAGGGAAATTTCTTCTACATCAAGGGACAGAAAACTCCAGTTGATGGATAAAACAATCTCTCCTAAAATACCAGCTCCACCTTTTAGATTGGATAAGGAAGTGGATAAGGACCAAGAAACATATATTTGGGGTTATTGGTTGTCTTGTGAAGAGGCCAATTCTAAGACCATTTTATGAGCGAGATTAGTATGACATGAAATTTACAGTCGTGTGAAAAAGAAAGTACTCCCTTTGAATTTTATGGTTTTACATATCAGGACATAATAACAATCATCTTCCCTAGCAAGTCTAAAAATTAGATAAATAAAACCCTTAGCTGAACAACACATGACATGTCACACCGTGTCATGATTCATTCATCAAAAATGAAGCCAAAATGGAGAAGCCATGTGTGAAAAACTAAGTGTACTCTTACTATTTCCATAGGAATAAAAAAAATTCTTAGCTGACAGGTGCTGCTAATCGAATGCCCTTGATTAATCAGCAAGGGTGACCACCTCTATAAAAGACAGAGTTTAAGCTTTTTGCTGACCTGGACCATTGAAGTGTGTGTTAACACAATGCCAAGGAGGAAGGACATCAGAATGATCTTAGAGAAGCAATTGTTGCTTCCCATCACTCTGGGAAGGGTTATAAAGCAATTTTCAAACAATTACAAGTAATTTTACAGTAAGAAAGTGGAAATATTCAAGACAGTTGCCAATTTTCCCAGGAGTTGACATCCCAGCAAATTTACCCCAAGGTCAGACCGAGCAAAAAAAAACATTCCAGACTCTACAGGCCTCAGTATGTTAAATGTTACAGCTCATAACAGTACAACCAGAAAAACACTGAACAAGTTTGGAAGGGTTGGCAGGAGAAAGGCTCTTCTTTCTAAAAAGAACATGACAGCATGGCTTAGGTTTGCAAAGTTGTATCTAAACAAACCACAAGGAACAATGTCCTTTGGACAAACAAGACCAAAGTGGAGTTGTTTGGCTATAGTGCACAGTGCCACATTTGGTTAAAACCAAACACAGCATATCAACATAAATACCTCATAACAACTGTCAAGCATGGTGGTGGAGGGGTGATAATTTGGGATTTTTTTGCAGATAAAGGAACTGGGAATCTTGCAGTCATTGAGTCGACAATGAACTCCTCTGTCTACCATTATTCCAAATGTAAGGCCATCTATCCGGAAGCTAAAGTGTGGCCGAAATTGGGTCATGTAACACGATAATGATTCCAAGTGCACCAGCAAATCTACAACAGAGTGGCTGCAAAAGAAAGGTGTTGCAATGGCTCAGTCAGTTCAGACCTCAACAAGATTGAAATGCTGTGCCTGGAGAGCTGTGCATAAACAAATGCCTGCAAACCTCCGTGAACAGAAGCAACGTTGTAACACAAGTGGGGCAAAATGCCTCCACAATGATGTGAGGGACTGACAAATACCATTACATAAGTTATGGTGGGTAAAGGTGATGGAAAACCCTTCCACCTAAAATTAAGAGTGTAGTAGAAGCATTATTAAACACTCATCTACAGATGCCAGACAAGGTTAAGGCAGTGCTGGAAAATAATGGTGACCACTTAAAATATTGACACTTTGGGCCCAATTTGGACATTTCCACTTAGGAAAGTGTACTCACTTTTGTGGCCAAAGTTTAGACATTAATGTGTGCTGAGTTATTTTTAAGGGAACAGCTAATTTACACTGTTATACAGGCTGTACACACTCATTACTTTACATTATAGCAGACATCCCAGGGTATTTCAAATGCCGGTATTTTAACCCTTTCCATGCACTAATTTTACCACCAGCCTTTGTCAAATTTGTGGTGGTATTTTTTTCTGTTTTTCTTTTTCACACACATTGTACTTCAGGTATAAATTTACCGCTTCTGGTATACATTACTGTCAAACAACACCCTAATATTTGTTCAGCAACATCTCCTGAGTACAGTGATACCATCCATGCATGAGTTTTTCTGGTTGTTTGGGGGCTTTTTCATTTTGGTCAGTCTGTGCCTATGCCCTATTATGGACACCTTTTAACCCGACCAGACCATTCATATTTTTTTATCCCTTCAGACCATTCATATTTTTAAAATAGACACCCCTTGGTTATTTCAGATGCTAATATTTTCCATGCCAGGATTCTTGGTAAAGATACAGAGCTAATTTTAGCACTTAAACTTTATTTTTTTATTTCTTTTTATATTTTTTGACTTTTTTTACATTTTGTTGGAACTGGATAGTTTCCCTGATGGTGACATCACTGCTTAATTTTTTTAAATGTTACCACATTTTTATATATTTTTAGCTATTTTTTCCATTTTTTAAAATTAATATTTGACTAATCACAAAAGCTGTGCTTTCTTCATTGACTGGCACTTCACTGGTCATTATGGGATTAATACTTTCAATACATAGGCCTAAACTTGTGGGGTGTTACAAATACCATGTGCTCAGGGGCACCCAGAGTGGATCCTGTATGTGGCACCCCACCACACAAGAAAATCAATGTTGGCAAAAATATTTATTTCACAAATGTGTAAATGGTATGTCAACTGGAAAAAACTAGAAATCTTAAAAAAAAACTTCAATACATTAAATATGTTTAAATAAATTGCAGATATAGTACAACATAACTCCTATCACTATATACTGAGCCAGAAATTGATGGTGGTACAGCATAAATCCCATCGATATTCATGTAGCCAGACAGTGATGGGGTAGGCCTCTGTCCCTAAAACAGTTTGCTTGTGCCGTTGCTGTCCCTAAAATGGCCTGCCTGTGCCGTTGAAGCTTCTTTAAGCAGCCTGTCTGTGTCACTGCTGCCCTGAAACAGCTTGCCTGTGCTACAGCCTAAGTGTGCTACCCTATAGCAGTCTGACTGTGCCACCTCTACCCCTGAAACAGCCTGTCTGTGCCAACTCTGCCTTTGAAGCAGACTGCATGTGCCAACTCTGCCCCTGAAACAACCTGTCTGTACCAAGACGTTAGCAGATCCTTTAAGTCTTGTAAGTTGTGAGGTGTGGCCTCCGTGCATCTTACGTGTTTGTCCAGCACACCCCATGGATGTTGCATTACTCAGGCCATTCCTGAACCATTTTTGCTGTGAGCACATTATCCTGCTGAAATAGGCCAATACTATCCGGGAATACTATGTCCATGAAAGGGTGTACATGGTCTGCAACAATGCTTAGGTAGGTGGCATGTGTCAAAGTAGCGTCCACATGAATGGAAGGACCCAAGGTTTCCCAACAGAACATTGCCCAAAGCATCACACTGCCTGCGCGGCTTGCCTTCTTCCCATAGTGCATTCGATGTGTTCTCCAGATAAGCATTATACACGCATCCGACCATCCACGTGATGTAAAAGAAAATGTGATTCATCAGACCAGGCCACTTTTTTCCATTCCTAAGTGGTCCAGTTCTACAGCTCACGTGCCCATTGTAGACATTTTTGACAACTTTCTATCAGAACCAACATTAACTGTTTCAGCAACTTGAACTACAGTAGCTCGTCTGTTGGATTTGACCACAAGGGCCAGCCATCGCCCCCTCCATGTGCATCAATGAGCCTTGGCACTGTCACCGGTTCACCGCTTTTGCTTCCTTGGACCACATTTGATAAATACTGACCAAGGAATACCCCACAAGAGCTGCAGTTTTGGAGATGCTCAGACCCAGTCTTCTAGCCATCACAATCTGGCCCCTGTCAAAGTTGCTCAGAGGGCTAAGTGTCCATTTTCTGCCTAACATATCCCACCCACTGACTTGCGTCATGATAACAAAATTATCAGTGTTATTCACTTTACCTATCAGTGGTCATAATGTGATGGCTGATCGGTGTATCCTTGGTATGATGCACCCACTATGCAGAGACAGTAGCATAGCCACACAACAAAGTCCTAGGCAGTAAGTCCAAGGCAAACAGGCAGTACAGGGTCAGCAGCAGGGAAACGTAGTCAGTAAATTCCAACGTCGGGGCAGGAAGCACAGGATCAAAGTCGGGAAATAAAGCCAAGGTCTGGTACATGTATGAAGACAATCAGAAGCAGGAATGAACCAATAATGAGAACCCAGAGCAACACGCAAGTGACTTTTTGAACGTGCACTGAAGGACTGAGGAAGAGGTTATTTATAGGGCAAGAGGCGGGAAAAACGGACTGCCGGCCAATAGGGAGCAAGATGACGTCATCGGTGAGTAGCTTGTTCTTTTGGTCTATCCATGGACATATTATGCCGACATGCTCCTGAGTCACACCAGCCCTTTATTCTGTTATCAGTTCCTGAGCATTGTTTTCCTAACCTTGTATATTGAGTTACTGATTTGATGCATCTGAGTCATCTTCTGTGTTTGATCGTTGGCTTTGAACTTTGACCTCGTTCTAGTTTTGTCCCTTGGTACCCTACTGATCGTGATATTCTAATTTCTCAGTTGGTCTGTGACTATTCTTGGGATAATCCTTTGTACCGTGCATTGGTCAGCATCCACTATCGCCTGCCACACTCCTCTGCCGTCTGTCCAAGTGCCCTACCTGAGGGCTATCCTGTTGCGTGTTATATGCCCTGCCTATGGGATATCCTGCTATTTGCTCAGCTCCCTGCCGGAGGGTTATTCACTTTGCTTGACTCTGCTTGAACTCTGATACTTGCTGTTTGCAGAGAACGGGCCCCGCCAGTTCGGCCCTGCCTCAAAGTCCATTCCATGGGCTATCCAGTCATATGTGTGGCCTCTTCAGCTACAGTGTTCTGCCCATGGACTTTTTAAGCCTTGCGTCTCTAGTTGGAGATTGCTCCTAAACAGAAGACTAAGGCAGCAGTCCTGAACCGGATACATCACCGTTTCATTGCCCGTACCGTCCTACCCCTGCATCATGACTCCCAATAGGATCCGGCACCCGTTGTCCTTATATGTTCACCAACAATGGGTAACCAAAAAATTAAACAAGGAGCTTGACTTAGCCTACCAACAATCCAACTCATGGGACATTTACTCACAGCCTGACAAAACTATGATTAAAATAAATACAGATTACCATTTTTTCTGCTACAAATTTTATAATTAATAAAGATGAAAATGTATATCACACTCTACAGTTAGTTCGTGTATAATAAAAAAAGATCCCTCTTACAGTAACTGGTTGCAAACATTGCTCTGATGCAAACATTTATCATGATATTGTCACGACACAGCGTACAGAGGAGACACCGTAGTCAGGTAGGACTGGCAAGGATGGTCCAGAGAGCCGAGGTCAGGATACCGGAGAGCAGGATAATCGAGGAGCAAGCCGAGGTCAGGATACCGGAAATCAGGATAGTCGAGGAGCAAGCCGAGGTCAGGATACCAGAGATCAGAATAGTCGTGGAACAAGCCGAGGTCAATAACAGGAACAAGCAGGAAATAACGCGTACTGGGAAGGCACTACCGAGATAGGCACGACCATCAGAAGGCAAAGTCTCAGAGTTCTGAAGTCTCTTAAATAGGCACAGGAAGTTAGGCACTAATTGGAGATTTCCCGCCAAATATTCAAAGTGCCGTTACGTCACTTCCTGCGCGGCCATCTTGTGGTTGGCGATTACGTAGTCTTCCCATATAAGCTGATGTAGTTTCCGCGGGCGCCACTAGGTGGCGTGAAGAAGAACGCGTCCGGACACCAGAGCCGGACCTGTGCTCCGGCTGAAGCTGCTGGGAACGCGACGTGGATGAGGTAAGTCCTCCTTCAGGCTGCAGCGGCTGCCTCCGCTGTGCAGAAGCGGGGGGTCTCCCCCTTCTCCGCGGCGGCTGCGTCTGCTGTGCAGAAGCAGGGGGTCTCCCCCTTCTCCGCAGCGGCCGCGTCTGCTGTGCAGAAGCGGGGGGTCTCCCCCTTCTGCGCTGGGACTGAGGTTGCCGTGCAGGAGCAGGGGGTCTTCCCCTACCTCGCGGCGGCTGCTGCTGCCGTTCAGAAGCGGGGGGTCTCCCTCTTCTTCGCGGCAGCTGTGGCTGCCGGACCGAAGCGAGGGGTCTCCCCCTACCTCGCGGTGGTTGCCGTTGCCGGCCAGGGGACCCGGCGGATCTCCCTGCCGGTAGCGTGACAGATATTTAACCCCTTAAGGACCAGGTTGTTTTTTACCTTTTGTACCCTTTGGGACCGAGGCTGCTTTAACACTTTTGCGGTGCTCATGTTTAGATGTAATTTTCTCCTCAATGATATAGAGTAAACCCTCAAAATATATGTTGTTTTTTTCAGGATGAGAAGGGCTTTCTTCAGATAACATTTTTGATCATATTATTTAATTTCCCATAAAAAAAATAATAAAATATGATGACAAATTGAAAAAAAACTAATTTTCCACCTTTTACCTGAAAAATATTTTAC